>BMAW01092663.1:0-25169 GCA_019974015.1 Nephila pilipes | reverse complement strand
ACATATATATATATATATACTTACATATATATATATATACTTACATATATATATATATATATATACACATATATACAATATGCACATTATCTGACATTCACTTTTCAGCTATGACAAATACAGCGATTTGTAATAGGATTCGAAATTCTATTAAGAAATGTTTTGGGAAGTGGAAATTAAGATCTCTTTTGGAAAGTTCTCTAATTCATGAAATCCTGTTTTATCTAATTTTATGCATGAATACATTTAATTGTGGTCTAAGTGATTAAATGCGAATAATATATAATTTAATATCTGTATAAATGTATATGTCATATATGTAATAAAATATTTTTTAAGTGTGAAAAAAATAATAATCATTTGCTTTTGCTCTCAAATTACCAGGGTTTTGACGAGCGATACGAAAAAGGACCTACTCTGGTCCCTGTATATAAAATTAAAGATACATTAAGAGACAGAAGTTAAATTTTCTTGACAGTAATCATAAAAATAATCTTAGAAGTATCTTCCATAGAAAAAAAAAAGATTTAATAAACTGCGTTTTAAATATATTCGTTGAAATTTGAAAGATTATATTGAAATTATTTATTTAGTGGAGGGAAATATTTTGAGACTTGAATGATTTTTTTCTTAGTTTTCACATGCTATTTAAATATCTTTCTAAATTCCATCAACAGCTTTCAGCCAGTTGAGAGAGAGAGACGGATAATTTCCAATTTATGACCATCTTTTAACAACCGTAGGCCTTTTCGGTATAGTTTTTATGCTCTTCAAAATACATAATACCAATAGCCAAGGATTTATATCAATACTGTATAAATCTAGATACTTTAAGACAATAGACATAAAGAAGAACGAAAAATTGATTATTCTTCAACTAAACTCGTAAAAGAATTTCTTGAACGTAGAGTGAAAGAAAAATATTATTGTCTTCATTCCATACTTTAGTCTTATTCTGTTGAACTATATGTATTTATTTTACGTATATTTGGAGAGGCTCTTTTTAATAAATTTTAATAATTGAAAGAGAGTTTTTGTAAAGTCAAATACAGTCTTTGTTTTAAAGTCAAATAGAGAACTTAAATTTAAAATATATTAATAAATCATGCTGGAATAAATTCTTCTGTTTTATATGTGGATGTTGACTCGTATTCTACTGATTAATTTGCTGTTTTGCTTTAGGTTTTTGAATTTGAATCAGAAGTATTTTCCCATTAAAAGATTTATTATCTAAATCTGTATTTTTACTTTGCCTTAGATATATGATCAAAAACAGTTTGAAAAATTTAAATGAAACATATATCTTAAAAGTGTTTCTCAAAACAACATCAAAGGTAACTGAAAAAATGTTTAATTAAATTAATAATTCTTACACTGAAAATTTAATATCCCTGAACTGGACAAAAACAGAACTTATTTCTCACTATGTCATTATAACTAAATCTTACAAATTAGCCGAGTACATCGTATTTTTAATAGAATGTACTGAACTTAAAACATTGAAATTTTTTAAAAAACAAAATTGGATTTTGAAAACATGAAAAGTAATATAAAAGTCAAATATACTGCCTGTGATAAAAGAAATGCAAATAAGACAGTTATGAACTATACTATTCATTCTTTTCCATGAAGTATTAATTTTAGTTTTATAAAAATATATTTTTAATTCATGAACATTCATATATATATATATATATATATATATGTAGATATTATTTATGTAAACTGATAGTTTATTCATAAATGTGTAACTTTTAAAAGTTCTTTGTAAACAATCAAATTTATATCAACAATTTTCAGCGATACTTATTAAAAAGGGAAATAAGATACTTTTCTAAATCAATATATAAAAATTGCCCTCCCAAAATGTCTGAGACGATTCAACATGTATTCATTAGATTTTGGAGATAGATGTAAAGAATGCCGTAGAAAATCTATATATAAATGTACTAATTTTTTTAAAATGCTTAATAATTTTTAAAATATTTATTACAGAGTACTATTTAATTTTAAAAAATTTATCTTCGAATGCAACTTCAACTAAAAATCAGTTCTGCGTTATCTTTTCCTTCGATTAAAACACATCCTAAACAAAATGATGTTTCTCCAAATTTGATTCCAATCTGTATAATATATTAATTAATTAAAATGTTAAATAACTTCGATAAATGCAGTACAAAAAATTTCAAAATGTATGCAAGATAGAAATACGTCTTTACTCTTTTCAATAATACGTAACGAAGAAATCAAATGTTAAAATTTATTTTATTGTTTTCATTATTAATTTATTTGGAGTTATTACCGATCAATTTTGAGACTTAATATATTTAGGTACGAAATATCAGCTATAAATACCTTTATTTAATTCTGAAGTTACTTAAATTACCATTGTGGCCACTAATAATGTCTATAAAACTTTGATTTCTATGCCAAGAACATCCTAGCACTTTTAAATAGAAGTATAAGTCTGTCTATTAAATAGTAGTATTCGTCGTGTATTTTCGTTAATTTTAGGTTTCACATAAAATATACAAGAGTACAAAGCTCTCGGTATGTGACAAGATCATAAACCATAATGTGTAATTGGTTGTGGTTAAATGACCGGGAAAGCACCAAGGCCTAGTTGGTTGCGAGAATCATTTGGGTTTAAAAATGAAAAAAGGACAGAACTCTTTAGAATAATGAGATTATATTTCAGAATTTTCCATGGATGGTTCTAAAAGTACATATGTAAAGATAAATGGTGTTTCTAAGACAAATTGGAATTACCGTTGAATGGTACCATCTGTTAAAAGATACCATAAAGGATATATTGATTCAAGGGTTAATTTTCATACGAAAGCCATTTGCGGCCAAAAAAACCACTATGAGTTATTATCGACATTTTGAGTCGGGTTGTCTCCATCGATGAGACTTTGATTAATCATTAAATTCAGGAAACCATGTCAAAATCAAATCAGTGAGTTGCTTCCGGTGAATCTACTCCAAAGAACACGAATACAGTCTCATCGGCTGGCAATGAAATTCATGCCGATGAATTTTTAGGATAAGAAAGTTATCATACTGAAATGGAGACACGATAAATGGACAACAATACTATGAATTACTTTCTACTCATTTATTACTCCTAACATGGATACTTTTTCGCCGCCTCCGTATATTAATTTCTATCCATAACGCAGTAAGTGTTCAGAGCCTTATCCCGCACATTTTACTCCATAAAATCCACCACAGGCAGAATTTGAAAAGTATTTATACCAATCTCGTCTAACATAGAAAGAACAAGAGCTAAATTAGGAATAACAATATAAATAGAAAACCGCTTCAATATTTATGTAAATTGTAGTTGTAATACGTATGTTAATTAATGATACCGAGCATTTGAAATTTAGACGTATTCAACACACACATACACATTTAAATCTTCAATACATTAAGTGATAAATCTATTTGGTTTTAAAGTGAAGATACAGCGAATGACACATATTTCACAAGTAAAAAATATATTTAATTTAAAATAAATGCTCAAAATATTAATATTAAAATTCGTTTCTCTCTGTTTCTAAAAAAATTAAAATTAATGTATAAAGTTAAAATATGACATGAATTGAAATTAGTTGAATATTAAAATGGGCTACTATCGAAGTGAAAGAGAAATTAAAATATGATTTCTTTCCTATTTGAAAAATTTCTTCTAGGCTTGGGTCCAACGCTCTTTAACATTTAAGAAATTGGATTTCACAACCCTCTTAATGAACTCAAAATGAAAGAGTGTCATCGATTAGTTAAGAGACTTTCTACTGTTTTCCTTGTGTTTATGTGTACACTGTAACCTAGTGGTCATGAGCTGAAGATGACGACCACAACAGTTTCTGTCAAGTGGTGATGACAATAAGAACCCACCGTGAGGCTGGACGGACACAAGTTGAATCTGTTGAGCTTCCAAATCCTTCCATCGAGATGGAGTACTATTAAAATTAAAACCATAAAATAATAAGTTAAAATATTAAGATCTGACAATCGTAGGGAATCATTCACATGTATAGTAGCCTCGGAGTTGACTTGTGAATAATCGAAGATCCAAATAAAACAGGTTTTATTTCATTCATTGCCTAATTTTATTCATTAGTGACTGTATTGACTGATGCCTCTACAATTATTTACTTCAGATTTAGCAATGTTCAGATATGAATACTACAGGAGCTTTATGACACATTAAAGATCGTTTTACAGGCACATTAAATTATAATATGTAAATACTAGTTAGTATAGTAAGGTACAGTAATCTATAAAATGTTTTAGTAAATAGAAAAGTTTGAGTTGAAATTTTACTTATTAAAGACAGTTACAAGTGTCGTTCAATAACTCCTTAGAAATTATAAAAGATGGTACTCATAGCATCGAAAATTGTTTGTTTTTAGTAATCATCATGACTACATGCTTGCTTTTAACAATCATCATGACTAGACAGGTGTCTAAGTCTCCGTTACTCGTATTTGAGATCAAGAGGTCTTTCGTACCTCTAAAATTCTTCGTCATAACATTTCTGGTCGAAGAGACAATCTTCAAATTTTTTGGAAAGGATTTAATGAAAGCAACACAATGTTTTGAATTTTTGCTTGATTTCTGGTGCATAATGATGAACCGAGATCTCAGCGGTGATGACCACTCTACTCGAACGCAATCAAATTTTGATTTGGCAGCAAATGACTACCAAATAAAAACTAATTCATGAATCATTTTCAAATTTCTTTCTGTCCTCTTTAATACATGACAGCATACAATGGTAACAATTTATCTTAATAATGCCACCTGTCTTCGAATACAAATACTTTTTGAATCACCCTCGTATAATGATTTTTCTTCTTCCAATGCACTGCTATCAAATACAAGCCAAGGTCTCCTAAATAAGCCTCTTCAAATTGTTCTATCAAACACTATGGTTCACCAACGATTGGTGTTCAAAGTATTAAGTTCAACGCAGTCAATTTATCTTGTGCGATGCTTTGATGCACTAGCATTTTGAAAATGACAACATTTTAACCCTCCAGTCAGTGCGTGTTAAACTGTAATTCTTTTTGTCGTGTGGGGGACAGTAATTATTCAACTTAAAATTTTAAATTTAATACATGTGTATTCACATTCTAATGTAAATAAGATTTTAAATAAATTGATCCTCTTATCGTTAATCTGACAGCTTGGAAAATTGAGTAATCGAAACAAATTATTTTAAAGAGTGAAGCAAACATTTGTATATTTATTTTATTTTTCATCTGAGAATGGCAATGTAGTGCCAGTACAGCTTGCTTCGCGTATGGAATTCACAAGCCCGACATAAGTGACTGAGGGTTTTGTCAAGATCATATCAGAAGTACCTAAAATTGTATTGAAATTTGAAGGCTAAAACATGCCAAATCCTCCCAAAATTGAAAACATTTGCATACTTTTACGACAGTAAAGTAATAAGATATAAATTATAATGTATGTAATTTGTACTGTAATGTAATAACAAAATAAATTAATAAAAAAATAATGCTTAATTTTGACAGAATGCTTAATTTTGCTTAATTTTGACAGAGTAAATGGGAACATTATGAGCATGCGTTACAACAATATAAAAGTTGAAGTCACAAGAAATTTACGTTGCTTACTTTGTGATTAAGATGACTGTATAAAACGTGGCTAAAATGGAAAAAATGTATTTTGTAATAATTACACTCAGACACACACACACACACACACACACACACACATATATATATATATATATATATATATATATATATATATAATGTTATGCTTTTCTTTTAAAATTACTATTCAATTAATTGAAAACCAGTCGAAGCCTAGTTCAAGTTTAACTATTGTATATTTTAGCTCAGAGAGAGAGAGAGAGCGTTTCCACAAGGCTGTAGATACAGTACAGGCATTAGATAAAACAATACAAAAAGTAGAAGAACCTAGAGAATTTTCTCTTGCTTTGATTTTTATATTTGAGATTTTCAAAATAAGATCACGTGTGATGGTGGGTGGGATTCCTGAGTTTGAGTTACGGATGAAAGTCATTAGAGACATAGGTCAAGCCGTGAAAACTGCTTCTACAGAGAATTTGTTAGAACACGTGATTGCATAAATTAGGTTAAAAAAAAAAAGATGTTGTTATAAAATAAGAATGAACCTTGCTTTACTTTTAAATGAAAAGAAAATGGGGAAAAGGATAATAAACTATTATTATTATGAGAAGCTAATATGAGTTAAATCATACATACATAAGTGCAATAACACTGAATTTGTAATGCTATGTGCGACTCATTATAATTGCTGTAGAAAGGATTTTATAAATGCTTGTAACAACTATCAGAGAGTCAATCACGCTTTTGACTCCTTGTAATCAGTGAAAGAAATTGTCATTGGGCTGTTACACTTACAATTGCATTGAAGAAACAAACTCCTTCTGCGTGGATAAGTAAAATTACCAAAGTCCCAACTGCGCAGAACTTGCAAATGTTACAACAGTGAAATAATATCTTTGAACAGAAGTCGATCACTCAAGTACAGTATTGGAGGTTAACAAGGTTTATATACCTTACACAAATCTATGTTCAAGAGTCATTTTGATAATAAGTTTTAAAGCCAAAATAAATTGTCTATATTATCTATATTTCATGGATTTATTCAAATTATGTATTTGTCATCATCATTTTATTGATTAAAATATCTTTCAGATAATTTTTCTTCTTCGAATATTGGAAGTCTATCCTCATCACTTACTAATGAAGAAGAGTAGCTTCTCCATCCAAAACAATAGAATAAGAACGATAAAGTTTATAGATTTAATTTGAGAAGTATAATAGGTGGAATTTCTTTCAAATAGTTAAAAAGAAATGGTCCCTTGATTCTGGATTAAATTAAATGAATCCTTATAACAATTTATAATCCTTATTTAGTCAATAATATTATAAAATAGATGCTTATTGTGGTAAAGTACTTCCTGAAACCGCTTGTTTACAACATTTACATGAATTTATAAGTTGGTTTTAATTGCTTCACACCGAGTTATCACCTTCGATGAGATCGGAATTTCTTATTATGTACACAAGAAAACAAATAACAAATAATGAGTTGCTTCTGGTGTACTTTTCCATTCATGTAAAGACGAAAAAATGTTAGAAATCTTATGACAAAGAATGTCCCGGGAAGCAAGTCCCTTCATAGAGAAAGAAAAAAACCTATCAATAGACAATACTAAATTAGTTACCACCTATTCCTCTTTCTCATTCCCTAACACCTTTTTTCATTTCCTAATACAAGTAAATTTTACGCTGCCCTCACACAATCAATATTATATTAAACATGACTCAGAGAAGAAAATTTTAATTATCTCATGTTACATTAATATCTTAACTTTCATGGCGTTCTAAACACTTAAAAAGCGTATATTTTCAATTATCTTGAGTACCTGAATATAATTAAAATTTATTTCGAAGAAAAAAATTCAAAGCTGAGGTATATATAAAAAGTTACAGATTATACAGAAAAGACTACAGACTTGTAGAAAATACAAGAGGGTTTTGAACTCTTTATAATGATTTAAAATTTTAATAAGCAATTGTGATGAATTCATAATTAAGATTAAAAGTTAGACGCTTCAAATTAAAAAATAAAGAAACTGTAAATTTCTTAATAAATTGAAAAATACCTAAATCCTTTTAGAAAAGAAGAGAATTTTTGAAAGATCGGTATTCCAGTAAAAATTTCAGCCTTAATATTGAAGTTAAAATTGTACAACACCAAGACATAAGACTTCATTTAGCAACATTTATAAATTTTTAACTCTAAGCTAATATTATCGAACTTTTTTATGTAATATTTTCTTGTAATTTAATTTGAAGTGGTTTAGAAAATCGTTTGAATTAAAATGATGTTTTTTTCGAATAAGAAGATAAAAAGTAAGGAAAGATTTAGTTTTAGCTTTAATGTATTCTGCATTAATTTAATGTTTTGCTTTTGATTTTAAGCTGCATAAGGATACTTTTTTTTCTAAAAAAAGCGTTTTGAATAAGGCCTTGCAGTTCAAAAATTAATTGAGACTTCCGCCTATTTAAATTTTTATTTTTCGTTGTAATGTATATTTTATTATGATTAATGTTTTTCTATGTTTTGAACATTTAGAAAACGTGACCAATAATAAACAAGTATTTTAATTAAAAATTTTCTCTGTTCATTGCGCTTTTGAATTTGGATATGTTTTTCATTAAAAGAAATTCTTTTTTTCTTTTTAAACGAAGATTAATTTGAAAATGAATCATATAGATCTTACATAAAACTAAACGATAATAGCAAAAAAGCAAGTGTTGCGTTTTTTTGTAAACATTATACTGATTTATAAAAAAAATGACTGAAATCTATCCTAGCAAAATTAAATTGTAATTCAGAGCATAGAGAAAGTATTTAATTCGAGAACCAACAATAACAAATACTTGTCGTTATATATAACTTCAAAACGTTAAAAAATCGATGTAAAGAAGCAACAATTATTAATTATTGCTAAAAGAAACAAAAGTTGTAAAAAAATAACTTTTATTCAAACAATTTATACAAAAAATATTTTATTAGAAAAATGTATATAGTTACTATTTCAAGCGAATTTGCTACAAATCTCTTTTTATCGTTTTAGAGAACTAAGAGTAAACCTAAGGCAAACATTTAAAATTGCTTTACTTTCAACTTTATATTCAACTGTAAATATCTTGGGAAAAGGATCAAAAGATTGTATTGATTTAAGAAGTAAATTTGTATATCAAGTAACAAGAGAGGCAGTGACGTGAAGGCGTGAGTTATGGTTTTCAACAATTTATTCTACTTTCACGAAATTTGAATTGGAAAATAAATATATTTTGGTGTGAAGTATTTTGTCTGAAGTCATTTTATTTTGTTTTTCACATATATCTGATTACTAATAAGAAGCTAGTTCATCCTTACAAATTGATTTCATTGAAAAAAAAAAAACATCTACGAGGGAATTTCTTTTTCTTTTTTAATTTTTATACTAAGAAATAATCAAGATAGCTAGGTAAATAATTCTGTAAATTAATAGATCTACATGTGCAAAATGTTGCAAATTTCAGCTATTAATCTTGATTTTTTTGTTGTTTGAGGAAACCGTAGATTGAAGTAACCTGTAATATCGTAAAGCTTTAACTGTAATCATGTGTTACTTCAAAATTTTACTCATTACTAAAGCGTAATCAAGATAAAAAGATCTAGAATTTCAATTCCTTGTCGCTGTCCATAATTATACATTTCTTCAAGCGTTTTTTGACTTTTCAAAGGCCATCAATGTGGAACTCAGCAGATTTTTTGAACTCTATCCTCTCCATACTGCGGGTTACTTCGATCTACGAGTTTCTAAAACCAAACTAATCCACATGAATACCTGTAATTTACAACATTACGTATATAGAGATAAATTAAATTACAGAATAAATTGTTTACGTTATTTCTCAGTAACAGGTTATTTCTCAGTAACATTTAAATTTTACAAAAACCCCACGTTTTAATACCAATTCATTTTATCATAAATTCATCTTCTGTTTTGTTAAAAAAATATTAAAAACTTCTCTTACTTCTTATATTTGGTTATATTGTTTTTAAGCTGATGTAAATAAAATGCACGCGTGATAGAAAATTTAGATCTTCTATTGCTTAGACCATCTATCGTTTAACTGCCTTATTGTCTTGAATAAATTTTATTCCTTTTAACTTGAAGATATTTTAAAGATTTACAAACTAATGTACATAATTTGTGACAATAATTTGTAACTGATATTTAAACCTTCCAGCTTCAAGTTACAATAAACTAATCTGAGAACACTTCAAAGTGTTTTATTTCAATACTTTACCGTAGATAATATGAGCTTAGGACCTTTTAAAATATGTAAACTATGTTTAGGTGGAAAAATTGACTCTCATCACAAATACTCGTTTTGTTTCTCATAATAATCTACATTGCTGGTTACCTGAAATACAGTACCTTGCAGAAATCATTTAATCCTTCTTTGCATGATGATGGAAATTTTCATCATACTGTTTTTTAATTATTTTACATTGTATATTTTTAATAGGATTTCTTAAAATATTTTCCCTTTAATTTAGAGCATTAATTATATTACCTTGATTTATTACACAAAAAAATAAAAAAAAACATGCAAATAAGATTAGGTCCTGTGAAATTTTCACTAAGCGTATACCGTGATGGGATACACATCTGATTAGAATTTCAGCGCAGAAGCACATCATGGTAATCTGTAATGCCATCAAATGACACTATATTAAGAAATAACAGGAAGTAGTTTTAAAGTACTGAAATTGACTTTTGGTGTGGTCATGTTGCTTGAGTGAATTTAGTGCGCTTCGAAGAATACCTTTGATCATGTTACTAACTTCGATAAAGAATTAATTGTTGCTTATACAGAATGTGGTTATCCTTCTGAGAAACTGATGATTGTTGGACATAATTAAGTAACAGTGATGCAGATTTGTATCCAGTGGATGCAGGGTGGAAAGATTGAATGGGGGGTCTATTGTATCCTTCTCATCGCATAACTACATGCGTGGACAGACATAATTTACTCATATCAGTGAGGAATCTCTGCCTCATCATGAATCATACCACAACAAATATGGTCTATTGCAAAATAATTCGTATCCTTACGTACCCTTCTAAATTGTTAGCAGAAAAACAGAATATCTTCAAAGCTTTCATTTCTGCAAATAC
This sequence comes from Nephila pilipes, assembly GCA_019974015.1. NCBI lineage: Eukaryota > Metazoa > Arthropoda > Arachnida > Araneae > Nephilidae > Nephila > Nephila pilipes. The sequence continues at coordinate 14,392 of BMAW01092663.1, read as the reverse complement.
CTTTGTCTCAATACCACAGGTGTTGTGCTTGCAATAATACATTCAATGGCAGATATGGATAACCAAACAGCACGACATTCTCTTTACAGACTAAGCTCCCTTCTATCTGTAACACCATGATTATAGCATTAAGATCAGATAAACACCATGTAAAGAAAGTGCTTAATCATTGCCTTACTCATCTTAATACTATACCAGCACTGGTATTAGGTTTTGGTCTGATAATGAATTCTACAACCACACCTATCTACAGAGCACTGCTGATGCTGTGACCAGCCAGTATTTATTTGTGAAGCTTTGGAGCCAGTTTTCCTAGTTTGTACTTATTCCTTCCCTTCAAAGTTTGCGTAAGTACAACCTCAAGCAGGACAATATGCAACAACAATTGGCATTATATTCAAGATAGCTTTTTCGTCCACCAGATTGCATTGCTGCTTTGGTCTTGGATATTTCTTTTCAATTTCTTCCAATCTATCGACTTTCAAAAAGTCTGACTGATGACCGAAGAACAACTTTCCCATCATACACAGATAAATTTTGGCAGCGTGTGGTGGCAGCAAGGGCAGTCATATTCCAAATATAAATCCAAAGCCTCTTTCAAGTTTGATAAGTTTAATGGTAATCAGAACTTTTAATTTTCTTCAGTGAAATCTGGACTTGAACGCTTGGATCAAAATAAACAAAGCCAATTTGAAGCTCGATGAAAGAGATTGGGAAAGAATATAATTTCTTATATTTGTCTGCCGAATGGCTCCGACATGGGTGCTGCCTAAAAATTAATCAAATAATTATTTATGACTTTATTGATTTCTGTAAGCAAGATAAAACTTACGAACATGACATGATACTGTTAGCTCACGAATCAGTAACAATTCAATAGAAAAATATTTATTTCCAAGCAAGTTACCACTATCCTTGCTGTCTACAGTAGATAGGAATTTGGGTGCGGTCAGAGTTAAACATGTAACTAGCACACAGTCCCCATATCTTAAATTATCTTCAACAGGATAAATTTTATTGTACGAAATGAAACACAATTTGATCATGAGATTCTAAATTCATTAAAAGCATTCTAAACTCACAAGATCAAATAATTGATCTCATGAATCTAGATCAGTAAAATTTATCTTAATTTTTGAGATCAATTTTATAGTATCTATAGTTTTAGGAGGAATCTCGTTGCACAAATATCATAAAAATTCGTATGCCATTAAGAAGGTTATATATATATATATATATATATATATATATATATATGTGTGTGTGTGTGTGTGTGTATGTAGAATCGTAACTACAGAAATTGGGTACATGGCTCGTTTTAAAGATGTCTAGGGGTTTCCCGGGTTCAATAACAAAACGGATTTTTAAAAGATGAGATTTAATTGAAACATATATTATTGTATAGCATACACTAAGTTAAAATAAAACTATTGATTAAACATATTATTGAGCAATCAGATTGCACGTCTTTCTCTGTTGGTCGCACTCTTCCGTCTAGCTTGCCCTAGCCGTGCTTGCGCCTCTTGTGCTTGCGCTCTGTGCTTACGTTTGCCGTGCTTGCTCCTCACGTGCTTGTGCGCCTCTCTTTTGTGTTATTCACTGCAATATTCAATTAAGCTTTAATGATGAAAATTATTTTGATAACGAACTGTTTCAGTTTATCAAAATATTGGACTATGTAACTCACATCAAAATAATTGCGTTAATTTATATATATATATATTCTTTTATTTTGAGTGACCGATTCTTTTTGTGGAACAAATATCCTATTTATTTGTTTATAATAATGTTACTTATTTTAAAAACATTGTACGCATTTTTATAATAAAAAAAGTAATTATAAAATACACTTTTTAAGAAATTGTGCCATAATAAAAAAATTTAAAACTCATAAAAATTTGTATTAAAATAATTTATTTAAAATAGAAGTCGCAAATTGGGGTCTCAGTTTAAATTATATATATATATATATATATATATATATATATATATATATATATATATATATATTTTTGAAAATTGCTTAACAAAACCAAGATTAATAATAATAAAAATATAAACATTTTTTTATAGAGTTCAATAGAATTAGGTATATTAACATATTCATTTACACCCCCAACACCCCCACACCCATATATATATATATATATATATGTGTGTGTGTGTGTGTGTGTGTATTCTTAAGTATAAGTATCCTATCACCACCACTCGGCTGAACACTGATTGGTTTAACGTTACCAACACCATCAGAGGGTACTGTATTAATCTTCATTTAACGTTTATTACAACTTTAAACTGCACTAATTACCATACAAATACTGAAAATCTTTCTTCTGAATTCCTACTTCCATATGTATTGTTATCATTATTTATTTCTTTACAGATATTTTACTATCATTATTTTTCTTTTAATCATCTTATCATAGTTTTCTTCCTTATCTAATACTTTATTTATTATTCTGTAAATAAACATCATTACATGCATACAGTTTCATCTTTGCTTTTTGTTCGACCCATTTGAAAAATATCACTAAAATAATAAAGAAGTAATTTGACTCACACTAAAAGAGGAAAAAAACACTTTTAGTGAAGTAAAATTTCCCGATTCCGATATTTACAGAAAAAAAAATTCTATCCTTCTTCGATATATTAACTAACTCCTCTGTTGGACGAATTTCCACAACATCGGCATTAAAGAATTTTCTTAGTAGAATTCTTAAAACAATATTTTTTCTGACCATAGTTTTAATCAAGCAACGTTTATTCCAGTAACGTGAAAAGGATCAGAGATCTTTCTTACTTTCGGAACCTCTTTGCTCTTCTAAAGCAAATCAATACAAAGAAATCTGCGGAAGTGAAGAGCACTTCAGATAGAAAGCTCGAAACTCATTAACGAGAAATGATGAAAATAGCTGGATAGTAAGATATCGACCAATGTATGGTGAAGGAAGTTTTTTATACTTTAACGTTTCTATTTTTATGTTCTGCTTCTGAAATTGACCATTATCAAGGATAAATGGTTTTATACGGATTATGTGGCTGAAACTCAAAAAAAAAAAAAAAAAAAAAAAAAAAATTAAGTTGTAACTTCGTTTGTAAATATTTTAAAAGCTCTCTCTAATCCTTTCTAACATTTCAGTTTCCGAAATGTTTTCGAACGAATTGGGAGATTTAGCTTTGAAATTCAAGTGTTTGTGGCACAACAGTATTATAGTTGAGTAATTTAGAAGATTATTTTCTGCTGCTCTGAATTATTCAATTTTTTTCTAAGTAAATAGGTTTAACTTATTTTGGAATGTGTTCCAGTGGAATGTATAGAAATATCTAAAGTTTTGTGCATACTAGCACAATTTTAATATAGAACCATAAATAATAAAATATTAGTATAGAGAGATTTTGATATTGAAATTTGATTCTCATTTTCACCAAACGTACTTTAAGATATAAGGCCAGTAGAATTTTTTAGAATATGAATTCACTTCAGTTCTGCTATGCTTGGAGTTACAAAATAGATTATCTGAACAGAAATTTAATTTTACGTAAATGTTACAAATTTGTATTAATATCTCTTCCGTATAGAAATGGGAATATAAAATCTGGTACAAATAATTGCTAATTTGTTTTGAGGAAGTTAAAAATAAATAACATACCTTAATGTCCAATATCATGCAAAAGAAGATTAAATGGTTAACTAAACTTTAGAACCTAATTTCTCTTCGATTGAATTAGTTGTCCTAACAGGAACAATTTGTCGAATAGATCTAATTTTGAACTCTATGACGATAAAAAGAATTATTATTTAGGTATTAAAAATATTTGCGTTCAGCTGAATATTTTAATAACAGGATCATAATTCCTCGAGTTATGAAAAAACATTTTAAAATAGCTAGTGTTCTTTGTTTTGATAATGATAAATGATCATCAATAAAGCTCTTGTATTTATTTTTAATATATCTAAGTTGAATTTCATTATGAATACTCATCTTATACATAGGTTTATAGATAATACTAAAACATAGCTTTAACATATGGTTATATATATATTTTAACAAAAAGATGATAGCGAAGTTTACAATTTCTGCTTTCTAATAGTTATGCATTTCCCCCAATTCCCGTAATTATTTTATTTAAAAATTTACTGTAAATGAAATTATTATTATCTATAGATCCATAGTAGTAACTTATTAAACATACGATTATCAATTAATGTCAAAAAGTGATTTGAAGATATAAGGACATATTGAAATTAAATATAATTTTGTGTAGAAAGAATTCATCGTTTTACTTTGAAGTTTTAATATAATACAGCCATCTATTTAAAATGCCAAATTACAATCATTGCTAACCCTATAATTTTCTCTTGTTCGGTCGTCTATTATTAGTCTTAAATTATAAACAAACAATATAGAATTTGTTGAAAACATTAAAAAGTAACTTTGCAAAATGGATTTTACTAGAACCTTGGTAATTGAATAAGATAATAAAGTTTTACTCTCTCAAATACGATCGAAATTTTGTGTTTGCCAAAATCATTCTACAGAATTCAATTAAAACATTATTTGAGTAGTCTATGTCATACATTTTTGATAATCAAATCCGATGAATGGAATTAATTAAATGAGTAACAAGGCTGTAGTATATTTTAATTTTAATGTAAGCAGATAAATAGTGTTGGCCTCACGTGGATAAGTAAATCTTTAGTTTTCAATCTAGTTTTAATTAGGGATATTCTAAAATACTCCGAAGAACACATTTACCATAATTGTTCTCAAAACGATGGTAGGACGCGCAATTAAAGCGGAATGCATAATCACAGAGGGCTATTTTTATCCTTAGAGTGGCTGGCGTTTAAAAGCAAATAATTGTCCGCTGGAAGAGGAATGTCATCTTCTCGCAAGTCCCCTTAATTGAAGCATACACCAAGAAAGACTGGGCCAAAATTAATTGGAATTTTCCTGCTTGTTGACAGAATATGAATTCGTATAATTATGAGAATAAATTCTTTATTCGAGGTAGTTTGCCTTTGATGAGGCTTTTGAAATGAATTTTCTTTCTTTCTTTACGTGTTAAAGGTTGTAAATGAATATTTTTAGAAAATTAAACATAGATATTGTTTTTTTCTGAATTTTTATTTTCTCTTACATCAATGTAATTCTTCAATAAGAATGTTTTATTCAATTTATTTATTTAATTAACACTTTTATTATTTATATCCTTTGATATTTATGTGTTTGGATTAACTAAACCCTTATAAATATTTATACTTTTCAGTTTAACAAAAATGCAATTTTCAAGAATGCATCGTCTTACGTAGAATTCATTTAATACTTCAAATTCTTACAAAATGTCAGATGACCATAACTTTTTAACTAGATGCATTTATCGAAAACCCTGAAGTGGATAGCGTGGTGTTTGTAATGTAAAATAGGGGTAGTGTTGGACCATAAGTAGTAATATTTGCGAGATGAGAAAATGGAGATTAATAAGGAAAATAATGCGAATGAAAATTCTGAAATAATATACGGATAAATATATTTAGAATTGATTAAATTTTATTTAATCATTATCTTAGTCTAATTGTGATTCATCAGTGACACCCACACCGTAGCGTAGAGTTCATATGAAAAATGTCGTTAACCCATTTAATGAATGATGAAAGAGAAAAGAAAAGAAAGTGCAAATAGCAAACTAAAAGCGAATCAAAATGATTCATAATTATGTTTAATTTTGATTACAAGCTCTTAGACAGAGAGAGAGAGAGAGAGTGCTATTCTTTTGAGTCCTTGGTATAGTTTAAAAACTGATGTACTTGCAAATGAATATATATATATACTCCTTTCCATGAAAATTTACTCACCAAGAAGTAAGAATGGGACTGTTACGAAACTTACAGAAAAAGTCATAAAGGTACATGTAAAGCAGATATGTAAATGATTAGAAGCGCAGAGTTATTCGGCATTGCGTAATACTACCAAAGGGCATTGAACTTCGTTCTCTTTGAACTATAAAACAAGTAATGAGATCTTGTTTTCGAGTATTGAATCTGTTGTAGAGTGTTTTTTCTGAACGAGATATGCCATTACACTGTCATCAGAGATAAAATGAGCAAGTGTCAGAGTTCGAGATTGGAAGAACCATAGGGATGATAAAAACCGGATGGTCAACTCGATGAGTAGCTCGCCACCTACGTCCTTCTGACTTTACAGTGAAGAGGTGTTGGAACCAGTGGACAAGAGGGAGGACTGTTACACACGGCGACTAGGCAAAGGACGCCCTCGCAAACCAATAGTCGTGAAGACCGTCACATCATACAACACTCACGCATAGCGCCAACTGTCTCATTGTCCACCATCCATATGTAGGCAGCACCTTCACTACGGGCCTATGTGTCACTCCATACCTTCACTAGGCGCCTGTGTGAAGGACAGTTGCTATAACGGCAGTCATTACATTTACTGCCAAGGACACCAATTTAACTCCTTTTGGATGGTGTTGCTCTTGAAAGGATTGGACTGCAATCGAATGGAATTAGGTCGTTTTTAGCGATCAATACAGATTCAATTTGGGCAGTATTGTCAATCGTTTTTATTTGTGGAGGATCCGTGGTTAACATCTCTGTTCTGCATTCGCTGTATAGTGGCTCACTACTCTCATAATTGGTATGGGGTGCTATCGCATACGACACACGTCACCCCTCATATTGATATACGGCATCGTTACAGCACAGAGATACGTTCATGATATTATTTAGCAACATGTGTTTCTAATTATGGTAGGGTTCCCATGAACCCTTTTTAAGCAGGACAATGCTCGCCCACACTCAACAAGGGTGTAACACCACTGAATTTGCTACATTTCCACCCTTTGCAGGCTGGTTTGATCCTCAAATTTGCGATCGATCGAGCATATCAGGTATAATTTGTTACAGCAAATTGGACAGCCTACGAGTTTGGTCGAATTAAAGGGGCTTATACAGTAACTGAGGAACGAGATTTCGCAGAACATCATCAGGGTCTTTTACACCTCTATGCCCAATCGTATTCTATCATGCATTCGTGCTAGAGATGCCCCAACAGGGTATTAAAACGTTAATTCATTTGTAAATTTTCCTACAATAAATGGTTATTTTGCTTTGATTTCCTAACCATATACTTACATTAATGTAATACTTACGTATGTAAAATTTCGTTTTATTCTGAAATTTCTACCTTGGTGCATAAATTGTTACGGTAATATATATATATATATATATATATATATATATATATATATATATATATATATATATATTACTGCGTGTGTAATTGAAAAGATTTCAAAACGAATGAATGCGTTTAGCTTACAAGTTTCCGAAAATTGAGCCAATACTCTAATGATACTCAAAGTCATTATCTATCTTCTGTTTTATTTTAATATAAATCGTTAAGTATGCGCCATAAACTCTTAGAAATAAAATAATTCTTGGAAAAAGTTTTCTACATAAACAGATTAATCGGATATAATAAATGCAATTTTTGTTAGATATTTTATTTTAAAGAATATGTCTGTTTTAGTGTAGGAGAATATATTTCTATTGAATTATACACAAAACATTGAGTTCTATGATGCATAATTAACTTTAAATGACGAACGACTGTTGAAAAATGTTTGTGAGTTTTCTACCATTTAAAAAATTATTCATAGTGTTTTTGAATAGAAATAAATAGAAATTTAATCAAATTTGGTGTGGAATCGGAAAAAATATGCATATTACACTAAAATTGAAGAGATATTTTAAAGAAAGAAAAGCTGTTTTAATATTAAATTGTATTGCTTACAAATTAGATTTGACAATATTTTTGACAAATAAATCATAAATTTAGTTATAAGATAGAAATGAATGTTACTTTTCACTTTTACTCTGTCAAACTATATATTTTTTTACTTATTGTTCTCTGGCATACACCATTTCAGATTTGAGCATTAAAAGTATTCAGTAGGAAATAATATTCTTTTAAATGAAATTCAGAACAATAAATACCATCTCAAAATCATACAAGTAATATATATATATATATATGAGTATTTTTTTTAAATTTGAGAGATATTCCCTTTAAATATTATGTAATGCTCCTAAAGGAAGCTAAATAATTATATAGAACATTTATTCAGGATCTACATTTAATAATCATACATTATACGTAATAAATACAAAAACATTCATTTTTGAAATTATTACGTAGGATGTGAAAAATAAAGTTTTGAAGCAAAAAAGTCAGAAAGTGTATTTAAAATTTAATATCAACGACTTTGAAGATTGTTTTCAAGAGACATAAGAATTTCGTTCAAAATTTCAATTATAATAATAATAATGTTTATTTCTGTATTTATTTTCTGATGGTATTTCCCAAAATAGGCTTCTATTGATAGCACCATTGTTACTCTATCATTTTTATTTCTACATTTTTATTTTTAATTCCGATTCCAATATAGCAGGTTAGAATCAAATATTTATTCCATACTACGTATCAAGATTAACTATGAAAGAACTGAAATCTAATGTTAGTAATTTGAAAACATTTTATAACAATGTTTCATCATAAATATTAAAAGTTCCTTATCCAAAGATGAGAGAAACATAAACTTGTTTCTTGGATACGTCATAAAACTCCGTAACCGAATACAGAGGAAACATATACATCGGAGCTGCCTTAGTTTCATGAGTCATTTGTTTTGACTCTAAAAGCAACAACTTTTCCATGAAACCCGAACAACAATTTTATTGTTTTGCTTTTGTCAAATGGAATTCGACTTTATCTTCTTCTTCAGCTTTTTAATGCATCCGCTTGTTTCAGTTTTGGATTCCTAGTATTTTCTGCATGAAAATAGGTTTCCGTATAATAAATAATATTTCAGACCACCATCTTTGAAGGTATAATAAATAATATTTCAGACCACCATCTTCGAAGAATAATATCTGATAATTTTGTAGTTAGATAGATATATTATTAGTGCAGACACATTATTTAGTACGAAAACAAGATTTTTCTCAATGAAAAATGAAGTGCAACTTTGAGAGAAAATGTAATATTCATGATTATTTTATTCTTTATGTAGCAAGTGAAAATAACAAAGCTTTTTTAAATTGATTGTTATATTACTGTGAAATAACTGCTTTTTATTTTTTTTTATTATTTTTATACATCTTAAGCGAATCGCTATGAAACCAAATTATTCCACGCCAAATATCTTATGACAATGAGCATTTTCAATATTGTGTCATGAATATGTTTAAACAAATTTAGTTTAATCTTCAAATACTGCAGGAAAGCTGCTGTAATCGAAAAATTTAAAAGAAAAAGAAACGCATAAATTATGTTTCTCGTAAAGGAACAATCCATAAAAATTAATTAGCGATTAAAATCCAATTTAAAAAGGAATAAAAATTTGTCCTTCCCAATTGTTTTTAATTCAATGTATATGGTTAACATTGTTATTCATTATTTACTTAAATTTGTCTTACGTTCACAAATGAAAAACAAACGAAAAACAACAGAAGAAATTAAAAAAATTACGTAGTGATTAAAAGGTGATTAATTAAGTTAATATCATGGTGAATCAAAACGTATATGTTTTTGAGAACAAATAGCGTTCAGAAAGCCAGTTGGTATTACCTTTGTGCGTAACGATATGTTAAACGATGCACACATTGACACTAATTTATAGGTTAGTTTTGATTTGGATGACATTTGCTTAAAAATAAAATATTAATTGATGCTGCGTGAAGTTATAGTTTTGATTTTGCATCGAGTTGCTATCATGAATGAGATCCTCTAGATTGATCCTTATACTCTGGAAGTTTAGTTCAGTTTTTTATTAACGTCGCAAGAGAAGTTACACAAGGATTGTTGGAAACAATCCTCGTAATTTTGAGCCTCTGTCAAGTGAAGAGAATGAATCCTGAACTGGCATCCCTCTCCTAACATGCAAACCACGCCAACGGGAGGACTTGGGAGCCCCAACAGATTTAACGTGCATCAACCCTGGATACATGGCGGGTCTTTAGCGAAAACGGTTCGAACGAAAACTGCCGGCTTCGAATCCGAAACCATAACTTCTAGGCTATCGCAACCACTTATCCTCCAGAAACGAGATAAAATTAAAAACAATAAAATACTTCGGGTCAATCTGCTCCAAAGAAGATGAAAATGAGCATGATATGACGATGATTTTCATGCCATATGAAGAACGTGAAACTCATATTTTCAGTAAAAGGTAAAACAATCAATGAATAATCTGAACTACCCCTTAGAGTATTGCAAACTTATCCCATTCTCATCGTTAACATGGGCACTTTTTAAACCTCATGGTATTGCAAACGGAACGGTAACAAAACAGGTCTCAGAATATCGTCGACGTTCTGTGACGCCCGCCCGACCCGGGCTTCATCTTGTGCCATAACTAGATTCAATTATTAAAACAACTAATCAAAGAGACACTAGAACAATATTTATAGAATTTATTAACTTATATTTACTATGACAAAAACTCACTATGTTCTCCTGGGGAATATTTCAAGTAACTAAATTCAACCCAGCAATAGTAATCTAACAGACTCTTACTACTAATCCTTCCTCGACTGCAACTCAGACTCTGGATCAACTGTTGAAAACATCAGTTATTAATCCTCGTGCAACAATCTTTAAATTAACCCTCTCTTTCAAACTCTATTTCCACTCCTCCTTCCGCTTATCTATAACTTCAGCTTCACTTCTCCTTCAGCCTCTCTCTCGCTACTTTCAGTCGGAGTTTATATATTTCCTAACTCACCCGCTTCACTTCATTTCTGCCTGCTTTACATAATCACGTTTTATTTTTGGTTGGGCAAAGGTTGTTTAGCAAAAGCAATCAATCTCAATTAAAAGTCCCTAAGGTTAGGGAAGAGAAATCGCGAATAGCCCAATGTCACAGTACCACTGTGCTGTAAGTGTGTCTCTAATTACAACCAAAGGGTTCCGGTTATGAAGGGAAATGTCATCCCAGATCCTAACTCCTGATTGAGGTCTTGTGTGGAGTGCAATAGTGAATGCGGGATCAGCACGCTGCCCTGAGCGTTCCCAAACACGTCATCATCGTCAGGACACAGTTGTTCGTCGCTAAATACTATACGTCCTCAGTTCGCCTTATTCTAACCTCATGGAGCTAAGCACCACTTTAATCTGGTTTGGCAGTGTGCAGGCGTGAGTGGTAGGGGGCGTTTCAGTCTGTACGAGCATAGATTTCGATCTATCAGCCATCTGTGAATGGCCAGATCTTGTGGCTATGGGGGACACTCGTGTGCGGGTCCTACGTCTGATGGTTGATAACGATGAATTAGACCCTGTGACGCCTTATCTGACAATCATTCTGTCCTCCCGATCTTCTGTGGCCTAGGTCAACAGCTACCATCATGACGCTGAAATCTGCCACTGTCCACCCATTATTTCTTGCATATTCTAATCACCGCATCGCTTCGACCCATAAGACGGGCGATTCTCCAATTTGTCCAACTTACCTCTTTCAATTCTATGATACGGCCTCTTTCAAACTTTGACAGTTGCTCGTAATGAGATCGAAAACTGCGGGTATTTGAGCAGTCATTAAAATGTGTCTAAAATAGCAATGCAACAGAAAATATTGGCCATCAGATTAAGAATCGTTTCTTATATACACCTCCTGAGAGTGCAGTTCCGATACACTATAGCTCCCGCTTTTCTATCACTAGACACCAATATTTAATGAATTGCACGATTCATCCAAATGTCTTTGCATACGAAATTTTATTACAATCGGGCAACTACTTCTTGGTGTTTTTTGTTATGTCAGATACATTACTACCAAAAAAGATCATCATCCATTTGGCTCTTTAAAACCATTAGCTGATTATACATATTTTCCTTCGCACGGTCTTTCAGCTATTTTCTTCCAAAATAATCCCATTTCATTGACATTAAATATTTGATAGTAGTATATAACCGTTCTTTTCAATAATTTTCTGAATTCAAAATTAGATTTAAAAAAAAAAAATGGAGGGGAAGGGAGGAATTCCTGCCAAAACAAAGAAATTCTTGTAAAAAAGTATATTAGTGAACTTTGTTACTTCAGAATCGTAATCGTCTTCACACCGTGTAAAATAATATTTGGGTGTGTTTTAATACACCCGTTTCCTAACTAGCTAAGAAACAATAGTCTCAATGTAGCTCATGCATGTCATAAGAGGCGACTAAAAGGGATTCGCAGTGTCTGGTGGTATAGCCAGGTATACTACTTCTGGGGATTATATTAGGAGTCTAATCTTCTAGATTGAGGGTTGGGTGTGTAGGGAGCAGCACCTTCCTAGAAAAACTTCTTTATTCGAAATATAAAGACTGAAATACCCAGGCGTCTTGAATGTATAAAATGAATTTTGAGGAAGGCTGGAACAGATTTGGGGATGCTAAATCAGAGAAGAAGACACAAACGTCGACATTGAGAGATGAAGCAAAAACTGTTTAATTTTTAAAAACAGCTTAAATACTTTTGAGGACAGCATTAGTTCAATTTTCCCTCACTAGATGGATGCACGAGTCTTGCCATACTTGGTTGTAGACAGTTAAGAAAGTGATCGAAAATATTTCGAAATTAATATTAATTAGTTACTCTATTTTAATAAATACATTGGATATACAATAGTAATATAAATAATCATTCTTAATTCCCAAACTTAAGTTGTTAATTTTATTTCTGTATTTTTGTATATTAATATTTTTGGTTAAATTGTGAGCATGTTTTTAACTGTAAAACGAACTGTGTATAGTTGGAAAAGCATGGTGATTGAACCATTTTGCTTATGTAGCTTTCAAACATGTTGCCATTTATCTGATCTCGGGCAAATAAAATTCCATAATGATCCGGAACCGGTCAAGGAATAATCTCAAATTCTTGCTTTACATCAAGCAACCTAATTAAATTAATTCTATGCTATATTCATTATCGGAAGTCACAAAAATCGTCACCGATAGGAAAGAATATACTCGATAACAATATAAAAGATTATTTCGAATGATGTTCTTACGTACACTTTTGCTTTTATTAGTATGGTTCGTAGAATTTATAATTGATTGCCCACAAAATTGATTTACATTGTCTTTAGATTTTGGCAGAACGTGAGTAAAAATAAAAATACAATTGAATAAATAAATGGTTGAGAATTACTTACTTCATTTTGTTTCTTAACCTAATGTCTATATAAACATAAGTTACAGAAAGTTATATTTCCATGATCACTGAACTGGAAAACTTTCAAACCCAAACAAAACATTATAAAGAAATTTAGCTAACTCATGAATAATCAATAAACCTATTTTCACTTGTGGAAATATAAAATAGGGTTTAATGACTTCATAACTATTTAACTAATGAGTGGACCATTTGGCTGATGATCAAACTGAATTTTTTTTTATAAGTAACATCATTTATTATATCCAGCTATTCATCTAAATTTATAATTATTTAATTAGTTTAATAAGTTCAATTAAAGTATTGTAAGGTAATAAAGATTTTATTCAGCATTTAAAGTTTCATTTAATGATCAGTAAAGATAAGAATTTTTGAGATAAAGGACCTCAATAAGTGTATGCAAAAGAATGAGCTTCATGTTATACAAATACATAAGGTATTGGAGTTTCTTTACAATTAATTATGTAATGAAATATATTTCATATTAATAAAATAATGCTGCCCAATTTAAATGATTATGTAATGGCAAATATATTTTTGTTTATTTAAATGCATATGTAAGTATTTTTACGAATATTTATTATGTTTGCAATGTTCATATGTATGTATATAAAAATGCACTTTTTCCTAAGTAAGTTTTAATCCACTTCCTATCATCTTATTAAGATAAAATTTTGTACACATCTAACTGGAATAACATAATACTACTATATTCTTAAGAAGTGACGTATTTGAGAGGACCTGGGTGCCAGGGGTTTGGATTTAACAAGGTTCAAAATAGTTGAAATTTGCATACACATATAGCTCACGAAATTGCATTTTAGTCTTAAATTTTCAGTCCAAATATAATTAAATACGTATAATTGAGAATTTTTTTTTTAAAAAAAATCAAATATCTATTTCAAAATGCGCTGAAAGATAAAAAAAAAAAGAAGAGATTTTTAATTGCAAAATAATACATAATTTATAAAAGCCAGATACATCAATTTTTCCTTCATATTTTTAAGAAAGTTAGTAGCCGTAAAACTATTTCACGGATTACCGTCAAAACTGCGCACCAGAAAAGAGTTGTCACAATAAAATGAAACTATACGTTTTGGAAACTTTAAACATAACACATTCAATTTTTATGAAATCTGTTCAATTACACACACAC
>BMAW01092655.1:31337-43267 GCA_019974015.1 Nephila pilipes | reverse complement strand
ACTGACATAAAATTTATAGATACAAATTTTCTTTTTGAATTAAATAAATGCAATTACAAACCAAAATACATTGAATCAAATTGAATCGAATATATCAACAATTACAAATATGCAGGTTGCACGTGTGTTTTTTTAAGCCTATTTTAACTATCTGGGAAGCAAATTCTAAATCCAGGAAAACAAATATATATATTTTTTTCTTTCCGGAAAAAACAAATATGTATAAAACAGCAAAATAACACTCGGAATACTGACGTATTCTTTTTTTTTTCTCTGGTGAGAAATTTATTCTATTTTTCCTGGCGGAAAATTCTCTTTTCTCTGACGAGATATATAATACTACGTTCCGGGAAGGAACAAACTTTGATAAATGCAATTACTAACCAAAATACATTGAATCACATTAAATCGAATGTATTATCAATTACAAATATGCAGTTAGCACGTGTGTTTCATTAAGCCTACTCTGATTATCTGGGACGAAAATTCTAAATCCAGGAAAACAAATATATATATATTTTTCTTTCCGGAAAAAACAAATATGTATAAAACAGCAAAATAACACTCGGAATACTGACGTATTCTTTTTTTTTCTCTGGTGAGAAATTTATTCTATTTTTCCTGGCGGAAAATTCTCTTTTCTCTGACGAGATATATAATTTTACGTTCCGGGATGGAACAAACCTTCATTTCTATGCTTTTAATAATTTTCGCCCAGACAATTAAAATAGTAAACAATGGGAGCATGCATTTACACAAAATATATGAAAGCTCTCACCTGATACGATCCTCTCGACTGCGCCAGTAAAATGTAATCCAATTCCATCGAGTGGTTATAAGGCGGTGAGAGTGGTTGTGACACAAATAAGTCATTCAGACCTTTTTTCTTTTTAACTGCAAAACTTTAATTTAGACATTAATGCAGCACGAAACACAACATTTAAGATAATGCTACACATCTATAAAATTGTCAGACATGGTTAGTTCGTTCGCCATTGTTCTCCTGTTTCTTGCTTTTCTCCTCACCCGACCCGTCTAGCGTTCCGTTCTTTCTCTCCTCGTCAAGTTGAGTTGTTCTTCAATTCCGGATCAAGTTGAGCCGTTATTTTTTTCACTAATCTTTACTTAAACATTTTTAATTTGAAACTTTAATCTGATATTTGAAAATTTAAAATTTCGTTTTAGTTCCCTTTGTTGTTTTTTTTTATAATATCGACGTAATATAAAGAAATGAAAAAATTTAATTAAAAATTCTGCATATTAAATTAAATTAAATTATTCACTTAAAATTTGCATACAGGAAATATTTATAGGTACACAAAATACCCAGCAATCACTCAGTTACACATGTTGAGAGCTCAATGATTTTATTGTTTACTTTGTTAAACCGCGATCGGCAACGCCAGTCGAAATCGAGAAAGTAAACAAAACTTGAGAAAATGGCGATGCTCCGAATTCGTCGAATTCGAATCTCTCCCTAGAAAGATAATTAACCCCGCCTTCTGCTTTGAGGCTTCGAACCATTTATGTTTATGTGAGTGTGTACGTCTGAATGATTAATAAACTGTTTAAAATCACATTTCTGTCATAAAACGTGAAACTCTCCCAAACTTTCGACTTCGAAAATCTATAGAATACCAACTGTGTCTCGTTTACCTCTCACAAAAGGAAATAGGATCTATGGTGAATAATTGATGGGATCAAGAGAGAGCTTTCTCTGACATTGAAAAAAAATGACTCCTGTTTCTTATGCACACAAAAAAGGAAATATTGCTCTCTTGATATCATTCGTACAACAATTTAATCGCAACTTACTCATCATTAGGAAAACCAAAAATCAAAGCACCTTTTTGGCAGAGACGAATTGGACGAATAGTGCTCCGCATATTCAAGCTACCGAAGAAATCTGTACTTGACCGTGGCGATATTTTATAGAAATCTTAGTATCTTCTCTGCAAATGTTCTTATGTTTTGTACTAGTTATATTTTTGGGCTGCAAGTACAGACTGACTTGAATTTATACAAACATTAATCAATTAATTGATTCCAACCCGTATAAATAGAAAGCTTATTCTAGATAGTTTTCCCACAAAACTCAGGCTCACAAATGAAGAAATTCTTAACTTGAATATATATGGTAATCTATAGAATATATCAAGGATTTTCTGCAGAGTAAAAACGAAAAATAAACGTGAAGCTATGCTAAAAATTAGCATGCTTTAAATGTATATAAAAATTGTACTGAATATGCCAAGTATTTCGACTTCTGCATGTTTGCAGTATAAATAATAACTCGGAAATTTAAATAATACGAGTCAAGTTTCTTATACCTTATATTTTTACTTATTCTGAAAAATCCTAATTTTTAGAATTTTTTAAAACAATTACATTTAATGGTACAGAACGGATTTATATTTAAAGAAAAACATATCCTTTTTTTAATATTGAAAATAAAATATGGAAATAATAGTGAATTTTTCTGAAAAACAATTTCGCTTTGCGTTTAAAAGACGCAAAGATATGTAATTTAGCTAAGGATTTGAAACATTTAACAGCTGGGCTTTTACTTAAGCTCTCTTTTGGGCCTCACCACAGCAATTATGTGATAATATCCATACACATTACTTTAAAGTTAATACTATTTTAGGAAATTGTTACTAGAAAAAGGATATCGAACCGAATTATTTATTTCTTACAAAAATTATGAATTTAAAAATTAATGAATGAAATTGTTAAATAATTATTATAATAATATTCTGTAACCTAAGGCTACCGTCTACCGGCCATTTTGATTTCGTCAGCTTAATGTTAATCCTATGGAATTTAGACTTTCGTTCTCAAATTTTTAATATTTGATCTATTTGGATGAATAAAGTGTATCCGAAAGGGTAAAAATTAATGAAGACTTCTGCGGAATAATTTTTTTCTTTCGATTTTTAAAAATATTTTTAAAGACTGAAAAACCAACAGACGAATCTCTCTCTCTCTCTTCCTATATATATATATATATATATAAGCAAAATACCACTGACTGACTCATCCCGAGATCCCTAAAACTATACAACGGATTGACTTGAAATTTAGCACAGTTACTCATTTTGCGATGTAGACGCTCACTAAGAACGGATTTTACCGAAGTCTTATCCAAAATGTAATTTTCATCCGTTAATCTACTCTTATCCATCGGTTGTGTTATTTTTGGCGACTTTATCGCCAAAAATGACATGATCGACGCCAAACGGAATATATATATTTTTTATATGTATACCGTGTATTGTCACAATTATGTTTATTTGGTGAGATTTGCGTGTGCGAAATGGAGAAATACCAAATAATTTAATATTGAAGCGCTGAAGGAGGATTGGCAAGATATTGGAGAAAGGGCTCTTTATGTGAAATTCCGTGCATGTCGAAGATAGGAAACGTACATATTTAGCGATAGAAATAAATGAGTTTGTTACCCCACGGTTGGTGTAAGTGTAATTTTGCTCCAAAACATAGCGGGATTTTGAAAAATACTAAAATGGCAACTTTTTACGGAGTAGCGCACACGCAAGACAATCTATATATATATATATAAGCGAAAAACCACTGAGTAGTTCTAGATAACCATTATTACAGACAATCAATTTCTTAAAATTTTAAATGTAGATTATCATTATCGTATAAAAATTGAAAATTTTCTTGATATTTTACGTATAGGTTCCAAAATATAATTTTATCGTCTGCCCAGAGAAGCGGGCTGGTATCTGCTAGTCATTAAAATAAAGGTATAATATTTATAAAGATCGGAAGAAAAAAAGTAATTCCGCAGAAGTCTTCATTATTTTTTGCTCTTTCAGATCCACTTTATTCATCCAAATAGATCAAATAGTAAAAAATTGAGACCGAAAGTCGAAATTCTATAGAATTAACATTACGTCCACGAAAACAAAATGGCCGCTAGAGGGAAGTCTTAACAAGAGACTTTATTATTCTCTAAAAATATAGTAGTATCAATCTCGTTATTACGTTCAAATAATTTATTTATCAGCATTTCTTTTTAACAATACATACACAATTAAATCTTTAGCAATATAAATCTTTTATAAAATTGGAAAGGAAATGACATACTTTGGAGTTTCATTGAATCGTGGTTCCACATCAATTTTAATTGCAATAATAAATTTATTTAAAAAAATATTCTCTTCTAATTTTAAGGTACTTCTAAATCGAGGTTTTATTATTTCTGTTTTGTAAATCCTCTTTATGTTTATTAAAATGTGTTAAGTGCGAAAATCCCGCAAGATTTTCTGTAAATAAAAATGATTGTGCAACAAAAAGAAACCTCTATTCCTCCTCGATATTTGCTCGCTGATATCAATTACATTAAAACGCATTTCAAAAATGGTTAATTGAAATTTGTTGGGGGAAAAAACCCGTATCTATTCATTTCAAACTGTTTAACCTCTATGGAAGAATAAAATGAAAAGAAAGT
Organism: Nephila pilipes; assembly: GCA_019974015.1. Classification (NCBI taxonomy): domain Eukaryota; kingdom Metazoa; phylum Arthropoda; class Arachnida; order Araneae; family Nephilidae; genus Nephila; species Nephila pilipes. Next base: position 38,790 of record BMAW01092655.1, on the reverse strand, counting down.
AATTTCAATTTCCTCACTTTTTATCATGTTTCTTGAAACGCACACAACATTAATCAAGACATTATCTAGAAATGAGATTTTGGCATTCAGAAATCACTGAGATAATTTATTTCCTTAATTTATTTATTATTATTATTTTTTAAAGCAGTATTTGATTTAAGTTTTGGGTCATAATTAAAGAATTATATTCGAAATATTTAAAGAGAGATATTTTCAATTTTGAATCTCTTCTGTAATCCTTCTATTTCACTGATTTGAAAAACAGTTTTTGAAAGTTGATTGCATTTAATTCTCAGGTTAGTACGGTGAAATGAGAAATCATGCTGTTCCTTTTTGCGTCTTGTATTTCACTATTAAAGAGAAAAATGATTATTGAGTTTCAGTATTAATTACATTTCAAACGTATATTGTTCTATCCGTTATTGATATATATATATATATATATATATATATATATATATTGCTAGGGGAATTTTTCTTTCTAGCCGTGTGCAGGAAGTGAAAATCAAGTCCAACTCGTAGGAAAACAACAAATGACGATTTAATCGTAAATCTTCAAGACAGCTAGTGCGGCTTGCTTCCACAGGTAGTGCAGCTTGGACATTACATAAATACACAGTGACACAGAAGCAGGAACAAAGCACACTTTTACGGACAGTCACAAATATTTCAGCAACGTTCAGCTCATCAACTTATCACATCTCACTGCGGACAGCCACCACAGTAATATTCTGCACTTCCAGGGCAGGATCCAACAATTCCCAGCAGATACACACTGCGTCTTCGCAAATTCACACTGCGCGCTCCTCTTCAAGTGCCGACAGCGTTCGGTCGATCCCACAATCGATCTCCGCAACAGAGTCTCCAAAGACAGGCTCTCTCAGTTCCGAAAGATTCAGACCGAACCTCCATCAAATTCACTCGGCCACAATTCCCTGATCGGTCTGCGAAGCAGACTCCACAGACAATCTAATTCCGTACACAGACTGATTCCTTCTTCAGGCTTTAATTTTTGAGTGGGTTTTTTTTGTATATATTATGATTATTTAGTACTTTATTCAATAAACATTACGTCAAGAATCTTATATATAAGCGATACACGGATATATAACAAACCTTTTAATATTAATTTATTTTATGAATATTGAAGTAATTTAAAGTTATTTTGTATAATTGTATAGTATGTAAGCTTTATTAAACACTGACATATGTGTTGTGATCTCTTAATGCAGTTGTCGCTTACATGGTTAAATGTTTCCCAGAATACTTTGGCCCTTCTGCTTTAATCCCCAATAGAATAACTTTAGGCAAAGTTGCTTTGGCCTGTTGTTTGCCACAAGGAATTCAATTTAAATATACAACTATTTGAAAACTTTACATCAGATAAAATTAATATTCAGAATTAATATAATTTTAAATTAGAAAACATAAAATGAAGTTAAAATCACACAATGAGAAGTTATAAAAATCATTATTGTAATTTTCCCTTGAGAACTTTTTATCTTGTTTTGGTTCTATGCCATCACACACACACGCTTTGAGCTGACTCCAAAATTATTATTAAATATTCATTTAAGAAAAATATTCAAAAAACTACAACCGTTCAAACTGTTACATAAGTAATCCGTCACGCCGTCTGATGTGGAGACCTGATTTAACCAATCAACATGCAAAGTGAAACCTCGTGATGTTTTAGTAGGTTCTCGAATATTCAAATTTATGTGAAAGAAGACAGATGTTTTTGATTAGCTTGGAGATCATTCTGTGTACCTTTGCTGTGTCGTCCGCTTTTTGATGCTGGTTTCTAGGCCTATGCACGTGTGCTTCCGTGTAAATAATCATATAGATAAATAAAACATACAGCATTTTGAAAACGTCCTGCATTTCATTCGAACAACACAAGGCATCATTTCACGAATACTCTGAAGGACAATATTTTGTACGCTTACGTTAGTCAAAAGATTTAACACACATTCACACAGAGACAGACAGGCAGTCAGATTAGATTAGATTAGATTAGATTAGATTAGATTAGATTAGATTAGATTAGATTAGATTAGATAGACAGACAGACGGACGGGTCGATAGGTAGGTAGATAGGTAGGCAGGTAGGCAGATAGATAAAAATTTATAATACAAAAAAATTAAGTTCCATTTAACTATGAAGTATAGAGTTAAATAATTATTATGAAATGAGTGAATATTTATGTTTCGATACTATGGGACAAAACGATGTTTGAAATGCTTCAAAAAATGTTTCTGAAAATCGAGATCAAGGTTTACCTTTACAAGATCGATATATTTTTGTATCAATACGTTACTGGCTCTTAGAAGATCTATTTATAATAATACAAATTGGAAAATTATTATTTATGGAATATTCCTCTAGAATTCTGCGTGTCGCCATTTTGTTTTCGATAAAAGAAATTCATTTATTGAATAAGTTCATGTATTTTGATTGGGTATGAAATAGAATTAAAACAAATTCTTTATTTCGAATATTACCAAAAAATTCATTACTCTAAATTTTTAGGAGTCCATTAAATATTTACCTTTTTTTTCAGTACTTGAACTAAATCGTTACAATAACAGCATTTAGAAGAAAACCTTTTATATTTATAAATATGGTTATAATTTATTTATCTGACATTCTAAAAGCATTTTATTGACTAAATTTTGAGGAACAGTATATTACTTTTATTTCTTTTTTACACTCGAAGCCCGATTATTTTCTTAATATAATAATGTATTCATTAATAATAATTTTCAACAATGTAGTATTAAAGTTTTAATTATATTGATGAACACAACTTCTTCTATTTTAATCTTCAAACTTTACTTTGAGGATTTGTTTCACGTCTCAATTTATTCTCAATGTTAAGTATATTTTTATATTTATGGCAGGTGTTTTTAAACCACTTTTAAAAGTTCCTTTACGCAGTAGTAAAAATCATAATATAAACATACGACTTATGAAAAAAATTTCTTTTTCTCACAGAGAATCAAAAATAATGTATTTTATATCAAGATTGTAATGCGAGTTGAATATTATATCGCTATTTCCGCCTCGTGTCATATAAGCTTGTGGAATAGTTGATGGATTATTGCATAGTTTTTTTTTTCCCCTTTAAAGCAGCTTTCTTTAGAGTACAAATGATGATGTGGTTGTAAAAAAATCGCTGTGTCCGAAGTTATTCCGAAGCAAATACGTCATCTGGGGAATTGGATCTGCCCTCGGAAGCTTCATTTTCGGTTTCTTGTGCTGCACCAGTCTTAATTCATCATTTTTTGAAGTCTTTTACATGATCAGAACATGCATTAAAGTTATTTTGGTTCAAAATTTTCTTCTTTTTCCTCCGTCGATTCTCGTGTGTTTACGTGACCCAGAGGCGGTCGCAACAATCTACTAATGCAGGAAATCCAACAATTGATTTTGTTTCCCCTTTTTCTTTTGGAATGATGGATTAATCCAAAGCTCTGGAAAAGTCTCGAGAATAAATATGTAATACGAAATACACGAAAGAGGTTACTTGCTTTTGAAAAGGGCTACATCTTTTGCTGCTCCGTTTTACATTCGAGCGGTAAATATTTAATATATTCTTAGAAAATTTAATACGAGTAATCTAATTCTGCAGTGGAACCGGCTAATTCATGTTTCGTTCTGATCAATTCACAAAATGGTATTCAATTGTGGAAAAATAAGAAAACTGACATAAAAGTAAACAAAAAGAATGTGCTGAGTTTCAGGCTTCTTTCAGATAAGTCTAGGCGCTTAAAATATTTTAAAGAGGCTCACAATAACTCAAAAAATATAAACAAAAACTAAAAATTTGAGGGCATAACCTCTGTTCATTTAAACGCTGATCTTACTAAAACGTACTTCAGAATTTTTCGAATAGCTTTTGAATTTTTTCGAGTACTGTCAGATGGGTGGTATCAAAATATTCAGCTGGAAATAAAGAACAAATTTGTTTTTCACAAAATCGAAAAATTTGAAGTTTAATGCCTCTGAAACCCCTTAATTCGCACATCCACTACACTCGTGGGCTTAAAAATTATTTTTTTAATATGTTCCTTTTAACTCACATAGTAACTTTGTCTGGGTCAAAACATTAAAAGCTTTTTCCTCACATTTTAAAGCAGTCAACTGAGCTGAAATTTTCTGTACACGATTGTTTTGTATGACAATAGGATAATTTAATTATAATTGATAAAAATTAATTGATTAAAATTAACTATTCAAAGAATGCTATTTTACTCCTAAATTCTCGCTAAATGGCCGCTAAATTCGTCGCCAAGATGAAGCGGTTATTACTTAAACTCTCTTTTGTTTGTTATTATTTTGTTAAAAAATTAATGAGAAATAAATTCAATTCGACTCAACATTCCCTTTTGCTCTTAAAATGTAATGTATAAAAAAAATTATGTGACGCAAAAAGTGTTAAGTTTGAAAGAAAACCCATGTTCAAAAAACTCGTTTTTTACCGGTGTTATTATGAGATTTAGATTAATATTTTTTTTTCAGATGACATTAAGACTTTCCCTCTAAGAGCAGGCATTAATATTTTTTGCTTCCTATTTTATATATGGTGAGATAAACATACTATCGAGTTCCCCTTTACAATATCAAACTCCTTCACCGAATAAGAGAAATTTGAAATACGAGAAAGAAGTAAGTCAAATGATGCACCTAAAAACGAGCAAATGGGAAGCGAAAATATCAGAGGCAAGAGGAGGAGGTTTCATGATTATAAAGCACAGACGGTGACTTTCTTCATAAAAGAGAGAAAATAAAAATCCGACTCAGCTGAGATGAGCAAAATGTTGTCTTTGAATCGCATCCTTTGAAAGTTTTGGTCTATGAGAGGGTCGGCCATTTTAATACTTTTTAATTAACTATTTTCGGATTTGAATGCTTGTATTACACATGAATCACCATTTGTTCCAGAATGTGAAATTTTCCTGTTTGGAATTTTTATTGCTTTCAAGATCTAGTGGGCAGTGAGATTAGCTGAATGTTCACCCATTTTTTATTGATAAAATTTTAAGAGCTAAGAAAACGTTATTTTTAAATATGAGTGATTTCCGTAATAATTAAAAAAAATGTCGAAAGAGTATAAACCAAAATTCATTTCGATATTGTAATTTATATTATTGCTCGATTTATATTAATATCGCAGCTCAAGGTTTAGTAACTATGACAACCGTGAGTCGACGGATTTTGATTGTACGCATTCAGAATTAATATCTTATAATATTCGAGCCAGAAAAGATGTCGGATTTTTCTACGACTGAAGAAATAAGGCTGGCTCCCCATTATTGGTCCTTAACCCGATAAAAAGCTATGCCTGCGAAGTAAAATATCCCATGAACATTAAAAAAACCACTTCATTAGGAAGCTCTAACAGTATAAAACAACCAATTGCTGAATTATCTACAAGGAAATAATAAATAAGTAGCCTACAATTACAATGGAAGAAGCATCTGCAGCTTTCTTCTCTTGTGTTGCCTATTATTCATAAACACGGTTACGAAGTCATATTTATTTGGTATTGCTGTTGTGATAGTGTGAGCACACATCCTCAATTTGAAAAAGTACTTGTATTTGCAGACAGATGACATAAGTTAGGTAGATTGTAGTTACCGTTAGGGTGATATCATTTGCTACATGGAGCCGAAGCAAATGTGGCATTGATTCATAAGTTAGTTTTGATCGAGGAGTAATTTGCTGTCAAATCAAAATTTGATTGATGCCACGTCGAGTTTTCAGCATCGGATGAGATGTGCACCGAAATGAAGCAAAAAAATCTAAGTGTTAGGTTGCTTCCAGTGAATCGTTTCCGAAGAAGGTGAGGATGGTCTCATCGGCCGAAAAAGTAATGATGGAGAATTTTCGAGGTGCGAAAGGCATCGTGATCACGCATACGATTAAGTGAGATAGCTCTCTAGTGAGTCATGAAAACAGATCATTTTCGATGCTACGATCACCGTCTTTCATAATATCTATAAACTTGTTGAACGACCCCCTTACAATATTTTATAAAACCAGAAATAAATAAATAAAAAAAAAGTTCTCTGAGGAAAAAGAGTGAAGAAAGAACTAAAAAATAAATTCTGTTTTTTTTTTTTTTTTTAAATTCCTACTATTGCTTCACACTCTCCCTATATATATTTATATATCTTGTACAAATTTTCAATCGTTAATAAAATACTTTTTATTCATCCACTCGAGTTCAAATACATTTTTTAAACTTGTAGTGGATGACACTTGATGTTAATACAGTTTTTTTAAAATATTAATTCATTAATTAAATTTAATTGGAGTAAATGCAGTTTAGCCCAACCACTTGGCACGATTTCAAAAATTGCCAAACTTGGCGATATTTTTTTTGGCTAGACGTTAAGTCAGTGAAGCTTACCAGAGTAGCCACATTTGGCAAAAGACCGCCAAATAATTTCAGTCGCCAACGGTGGTTGGGCTAAACTGCATTCCAACCATTTAATTTACCGGATGAATTTATTTTGCCACTTAATATTGTGAATGTGTCATATGTATATACATATTTATATTATTTGTAATTATTTAATAAAAAGTAACTAAAATAAAAAATTTCTTTGTTGATCTATAAATAGGAATTGATTTAAATTTTTTTTTATATTACTTGTTTTCTACCAGGAAGAAATTAAATGAAAATGATACTTTATCATCATCTTAAATAAAATAAAAAAAAAAAAAAAAAAAAGTGAAAATTTTTCAATCCAGTTAAAAAAAAATTTTCAAAACATTTTTATCATAATTATTATTTTTTTAAAAAAATTTATGATATTTTTTATAAATGGAAGGTCGAGAGAAGAGAAGGATCGCTAGGGTAAGCCGGGAGCGCATCGCCAGTGCTTGTCAAAGATAATAAATCGCAGAAGAAAGATTATTAGGATTCTCGCTGTCACTACGCCCTAACCACATAAAAAAAGTTAAGTCTCTGAGGGCAGATGAAGTATAGTGAATTGAATAAGCATAATTATATATAAGTGGAATAGAATTGAAAGGATAACGTCAAGCTGATACATATCGTAGATTCGAGTAAATCCTCTCAATTAATCGTTTATATTGATAGCAATTGTAAATTACATCTGGTTAAGACCCGTCTGGTGACCGGGTATTAAAGAATGGTCTCACTGCATCTCATGCGTGTAAGGGGCAACTCAAATAGGTACCCAGTGTCTGGGGGTATAGCAAGGCACCCAAACCCTGAGGATTATACCAGGGGACTTCTGCGGCTTACCTTCTTTAGGTAGTTGCAGACAGCATGACAGAGAAGCATCCTAGTGATCTTTTTCTTTCCCATGTGGTTTACTGTCTTTGTTAAACACGGGTGATGCAACCCTGGGAAACCCTAGGGATCCCCTTCTCTCTCTCTCTCTCTTTCTCTCTTTCTCTCTCTCTCTCTCTCTC
>BMAW01092655.1:0-16770 GCA_019974015.1 Nephila pilipes | reverse complement strand
TAAAGGAAAGAAGTAAATCTTTCACAAAGGAGCGGATCTATTAAAGTTAAGAGTGTAAACATTGCGAATACCTCTATTCTCTCCCTCTCCACAAGTTTTTCCCCTTTTAAAAGAGAGACCATGAATTATGGAACATTATTTACTTTGCTTAAATGTTTTTCTTCCATGGTTACTCACAATAAATTGGACGCGTTTGTATTCTTGGCGATGTGTTCGAAGTTTAAACTCTTTTCGAAGTATAGCATTTGCATTTGAAAGGGAAATCGAATAAGTTTTCGAGCCCTAGATAAGTTATTGGTAATTTTAGTTTCCACGTATTATCTTTTTGTAAAAAGTTGCAGATTTTATTTTGTAAAGCCTGGCGGCATGTGTTTGTCTTGGTGCTCAAAATGGATTGCATCATATCATTCTTTAAGATAAGAACTACATGAAAATTAAGATAACTTTTAAAGAACTAATTCAATAACATAAATTCGTAATCATAATCTAAACGAAAAAAAGCGGAACTATATTCAATCATTAAACATTTTTAGACCTGCAAAAAATTCACACATCAAACTTTTACGAGTCTAACATGTAATATTAGAAAGTAAAGGTTTTAAATAATTTGAATTAAACAGATATTTTTTTAAACTTTCCTTCTTATATTTATAGCGAGAAATGATATTTTGTTGCCTTTAATATCCTTCGTTTTCGTAGAAGTTCTAGATTATAAATGCAATGGATGTTTGAACCAAATGGGTTTTCGCCATGCATATCTTGAACTCGCAATTTCACCAATTGGTTTTCGCCTATCCTCACCTCAAAATTTCAAAAAATGAGTGTCCGCAAAGTAAATTTTCAGTTCCAAACTCCCCAAAATGAGTTTTTGCAAAGTAAATACTATATTCAGAATGTAACGAGTTGTTTGCCCCCACTGTTACAATCACTAACAGTTAACTTAAGAATTATCGAAAGCATTGTATCAAAAAACGGCCATAATGATTCTAAAAAGCACACACGTATATTGAAGCATGATAAATGGTTATTTTTTTTCAAGTGCCACTTATCTCACTTTTTTTCTTAGCACACAAACCATAAAACAAAAGAGCCAATCTCAAAACAAAGAATGTTCCAAAAATTACGATTTGTTTGCTTTCAATGTTTTTGGTCCATTTAGTCGTCTTCGACAGTTTCAAATGTATCTAAAATCCTCAATAATCAATTATGTTGAATCGATTAAAATATTCTGAACCCTTCCACCTAGGCTTATATTGAATTACTATCATTAAAGAAGTAACTTAAGGGTTATTATGTAATGAGGGACTTCGTTCATTTTAGCAACAATCAAAAGTAGGGGCAAATGTGTAGCAACCACCCCACCCCCTTTGCTGACCTCCACTTCACATAATTTAAACGCTTCATGGGCTTAACATTTTTAAGTAATGATTTTAGTGATCTTTTTCATTTCCTTGAAATTTATTGTCTGCGTTAAACAAGGATAACGCACCCCCCCCCTTCCCAAGAAAACCTAGCGATCCTTCTCTATTAACGATCCTACTTCTTGTTAATCGCGTTGTACTTTTTTTCCACTTGAATTCCTAATGAATAGATGATATATCATAAATACACATTATTTTTCGCAGCATAGCCGTATTTGGCGATTGTGTCATAAAACTCTGCGTTCTCTCACTCACTCATGTAGCATAGACATCGTTTTATCTACGATGGCTGTTCAAGAAGTACTCGCGTTAGAAATGAGAATAGGTGGATTGGAATTTCTTCTTTAGAGAAGACTCACCGGAATCGAACCTTTATTTTGAATTTTTTTTTTTCTCTCTGGCGTATAGTCCAGTTCTGAATCCAGTCTTCAAAGACAGGGACAACTCAATGCGGCAGCAAATAGCTTCCAAATAAAATCTAACCTACGCATCAGTGCCACATTTGTTTTAACTCCATATAACAGTTAACAGCTCATCCTGATAAAATAGTCTTGCTTTAGAAACGACACATATTTTCAAACACAGATACTTTTTTCACTAACCTCGTACTTCGTAGAGCTATTCACAGTTGTAGATAGTTCTGATAGACCAAACTTTCCCACTACCCAGTGAATCGTAGAGCGTATTTTCTGTTCACATAGTGAACAAGTGATATAAAAAAAATTAAAGTCAATTCCTACTTAAGCCAACAAAATTTTTTATTTCAGTTACCTTTTATTAAATAATTACTATTAATAAAAATAATTATATACATATGACAGAATCACAATATTAAGTAGCAAAAAAAAAAAAAAAAAAAAAAGAAATTCCAGCGATCTACTCGCTTCATCACTGACTGTATTTATTCCTAAATTTATAACCCGCTAAATATCTTATTCCAGAGAAATGTTTTTCTCCCGTATAAAACTAAAATTAATTATTTGAAAATCAAATAAAAAAATTCTATGTTTCGACGAGATTCGATCCGAAGGCATGAAGATTCTACGCCGACTCTCTACCCAATTTGCCATTGCAGGACAAATGACATAGTAAAAGCATCCGCCTGTTTCTTAATTCATCCGGTAAATTAAAAGGTTGGAATGCAGTTTAGCCAACCACCCTTGGAATTATTTGGCGGTCTTTAGCGAAATGTGGCTACCCTGGTCCGCTTCGCGTACTTAACGTTCAGCCAAAAAAGATCGCCAAGTTTGGCAATTTTTGAAATCATGCCAAGTGGGTATGCTAAACTACATTTTCACCAATTAAATTTAAATAAATGAATTCATATTTGTAAAAAACTGTGTTAACATCAAGTGTCATCCATTACAAGTTTAAGAAAATGTATCTGAACTTGTGTGGATGAATAAAAGGTATTTTATTATCGATTGAAAATTGGAACAAGATATATAAATATATATAAGGAGAGTGTGAGTTAATAGTGGAAATTTAAAAAAAGGAATCTGTAATAAAGAGTTCCCACAAGTCTTTCTTGAACTGGGCAAATCGTTCTCTCGCTTTCAAAACACACACTTTTAATGGGAAAACATTTGTCTTCGGAGAAGGGAAGCAAAAAATAACACAGAAATCCTATGTTGGATTACACCATTATTTTTGGGGAAAGAAAAGGAATAGAATAGAAACAGAGATCATTGATAAAAAGTAAAGAGATGTAAACTTCAGTTTTATGAAAGAAAATAACTAGGTTGTTGGCTTGAGAGAGAATGTAAATTAAAACTTGATTTTCCTAAAACTTCGAAAATAATAATAATAATAAAGATATTAATAGTTTAAATTCTCGAGTTATTTTATTGATGCAATTAGTTTAAGAACTTACGAGACTTTTTTGTTCGATGATTTGATTCGTTATTACGAGAATTTACGGAAATGTTTAAAAGTTATTTCAAATGTTCAACACTATTTTCAGTTAAAAAACATTCCAACGGAAGTATTTTTAATGCATTTTTTCTTTAACTCACGTTGTATTAATGGGTTTTCTTTAACTCGTGTTATAATTGTGTTTGGTTCATAATTTTAAAAGCTTTTTTTCTCATATTTTGAAGTGCTCAATAGAGCTGAAATTTTCTCGATATGATTGTTTTGGATGACAATACGATAATTTAACTGTAATTAATGAAAGTTAGTTGATTAAATCTAATTATTTAAAGAATTAAAATTTTCCACCAGTTTTTTTCTAAGTCACAAAATCCTTCTTTAATAATTTGTCGTTTGCTTTAATTTTAATTACACTTAGCTTAAATATATTCTATTTACTAACATAATTTATCGTTTGTGTTAATTTTAATAACATGTACACTTTAGATGATAAATTTAATAATCATCAATAATAAAATAAATTACTAAAGCTAATTATTGATTAAATTCAATTTGATTCGACGTTCCCTTTTGCTCTTAAAATTTAAGGTATAAAAAATTATATTACGCAATGTGTGAAGTTTGAAAGAAACGCAATGTGTGAAGTTTTGAAAGTTGTTCAAAAAAACTCATTTTTCACCAGTGTTATTTTTCAATTTCTTGATATTACTCGTTTTAAGCTATACTCAATTGGAAATTTGAAAAACGTGTTTGAAGAAATTTATCTTATTAATTTCATTTCTAAAGGAAATCAATTTTTTTCGGATTGTTAATATAGTTTTTCGCTTTCAGTTTTTATTTTATTTCATTTTATTTTATTTTTAGAACAGAAAATTCTTCTAAACATTCAGTGGTTGCGTTGTCCATTGAATTGAGAGCGTCCATGAATGGATCACTCAAATGTTTTATATTTTATGATACAGTGTCCGGGGGACGTTTAATAAAAGATCCGAAAACATAAAAACTGATATTTGTATTTAGAAAAAAATGGCTCGGGATGATTGCCTTCTAGAAAAATAAAAATTAATTGAAATAAAAATTTAATCACTTGCATTTACAGAAGTATATTGTTTTCGTAAGGAAAGTGTTTTCCCAGCGTTTCGTGCGCGAGAAAAGAATTTATTTTTAAACTCTTCTTGTCCTGTGCTTATTTTTCATTGCTAATGATTCAGTAGCCACTATCTTCTCGTAAATATCAATTGCAATTGCGAAATAGAAAATGAAATCTTTTCAGGTGTAATGAATATTTTTGTAAAATATGTTTATGAAAAAAAATGTCAATTTAATGAAATTTATATTAATACCGATACTGAAAAGGAGTATCTGTAACCCAATGACCGATGAGAAAAATAAATCAGTAGCGATTTAAATTCAAAATTACGAAATTACAATTCAAACATAACCTGTTTATAATGACAAATGGCTTTATTAATGCAAGTTGGAGCTATCATTGCGTGCTGCCATCTGTTGAAAGGTGCCAACACAAATTAGATACTGATTCAACTAATAGTTTTGATTTGGCAGTCATTTGCTGCAAATTCAAAATGTGACTGGTCTTTTGCATTTCGTGTAGGTGTCAGTTAGAGTCGATCCTTGATGAAATCTGGATTCGTCATTATGCACTAAAAATTGAACAACTATCAAAACCAAGAATTACGTCATGTTAATCTGCTCCAAAGATGGCGCTGGACGGAAAATTAATGTTTGGGATACGGCGGCTGCCATAGTCGTGGACTTATTTTAAAAAGGAAAAGCAATCAATAGGCAATATTACATTAAATTATGCCATTCCTAATACAACATTTCCCATTCTTAATAAGATAGTTTTTACAACGTTTTTCTGTATTTTACTTGGTGTGTGTATGTGTCATTAAATTTTCGATCGTTAATTTAACCAACTTCTCATTACGCTAGAGCTCTGAAACTTTGGGAATCGTTTTTATTCGCCTAACAATGCAATATTTAGACATTTGAGACAAGTTTTAATTAATATTTCAATAATTTTTCCGGGTAATTTGTGTAGTAACTTGGAGCCATCTATGGAAGATACACTGAATTACGCAGAGAGAGTGTACTTAAAGACGAGAGAGGTATAAGCTTTTATTAAATAGTTTTAACTAATATTTCAATAAATTTTTTTAATAAACTTTGCCACCATTTAAAAAAGTTGTTATAAAAAACGTTGGGGGTTTTTTATCTCGAATTTTTGAACTGTCCTCCTTCTTGGAAAAATTTAAAAGAGCAATTATGAAATACAATTTTTAAATGTTTAAAACTCAGTTGTTTCTTGTGGACACTATTACAGAAGGATCCGATATAATCTATCGCAATACGAACTTTAACATATAAAAATATTTATTTTCAAATCAAAAATGTTTTTAAGTATTCTGCGGATCGCAATTAAATTAAACTCGGTTGTATTTCTTATACTTTCCTTAACAAGTTTAATTGATGAATAAAAATGATTACAATAACTGAACGATAATAGAGAGAAAGGATACTTTTGAAATATGTTCAGTACTCTTAAAAATGAGAAAATAATACAGATATATTGTTTTGAGGAAAATAATGAGACCAAAGTTAGATGAAAATGTGACGGAATTGATGCTTGTAGGGTTGAATTACCGAAGTACAATGATTCAAAACGCCTTCATTTTCTAGCAGCTGCACAAACAATACAATTTAAATTTATTTAGGATATTTTTTAAATAGAAATCTTCTTAATTCGTCCCAATAAATTCAAATAATTTGAAAGCTAAAGTAGAAAAAAATAAACTAATTAGTTAAATATTTGTTTCCAAGAAATAAATATCCATTCAAATGGTGGAAAATATATAGATGCTACCAAATATGACGAAGAAATTAAGGGAAACTTTTAATATTGCCAAAACTTCAATTTCCAGCTAAACAATTCTTTTCAAAGAATCAAAACAAAGTTTAAAGGAATTATTTATTGAAAAGGCAAAGGAGTTGTAGTTCGCAGAATTGATTCTTAGCTCTTAGCTGGTATTTACAAAGAATTATTTATTAATTTGCACCTTTTCGCATTAATAATTGTTGAAGAGGGATGGGTCTTTATCACTTCCCTTAATTTCTTTAGTGTCAATAAATTTAAGTCATATTCTTTTGTCTACTAATAAAATGCGAAACAGAGCGCGCATGTGTGTGTGCGATTATTATAATAGAGTATCGAATGTAATTTATGTTAATTACACTGTATAGACTTTTTTTTCTTCAAATGTCAACTAGTCAGCACATTTTATAATATGGAGTGAATAAATATTTGTAAGCATTTGATCCTAATTTCTTTCTAACATCAAATTAACTTCAACAAACGATGGTGTTCCAATAAAAATATTAAAGCGGTAGAATTTTTGATGTTTCTTTTTCAAAGATATGAGGATGTAGCGTTGAGGTTTATTTACTACTAATAAATAAACGATATATCAAGATAAAATATACTCTACGCATTAATTGATTTTTATGTGCATATTATTGCAAATCACAGCTGTTCGAATTTATTTGCTTAGTTGGTGAAAACCTTTAGATTGACTGGTTTCGTTTTATTAACGTCTCTCTGAGAAGCAACACGAGGGCTATTAGCAACGGACCTCGTAATTTTGAACCTCAATCAAATGACGAGGGCGACATCTGAGTTGGCACCCCCTCTCCTAACTTCCACACCAACGTACCTGAGATTGAAGTAACCTTCAGTGAGGAGTTCAATTGACATTGACAGCCTTCAAAACGTCTAGACACACACATAGAGATATGTATGACTATGGATACCTATGTAGATGAATCTTTTAAGAATAATAAATAAAAAATATTAAGAATATCTCGATTATTTTAAGAAATTAATAAAACTTCGGGATGCTGTGAAGTACTTCGATCTGCGGCTCCCCAAAATAGATTTAATCCAGAAATCTCTATGTTATTTCTTGTTAATAATCACAGCTATATGACCCCCCCCCCGGTGAGCAAAATTTTAAGAAGAAATTCCTTGCGAATAATTCTTTATTACTTAATAATAAGCAAAGGTTTCACATGAATTAAGAATGAGGAAAAAATTAAGTCGAGCAACAACATTAGCTGAGGCAGCCCCAAATTCCCCAGAAGAAAATCATCTCTTCAAGTCCACGATTTATTAAAAATTCATGAAAGGAAGTAAATGTACGGCAGAGAGAAAAACTAGACATTAATTTCAAACTATGTATTCATTATCTACTCGGCAGCAAATACCGGAAAGTTCCCACATTCTAAAATAATCGGTGAGCAGTTTTAGAAAGAAAGAGCAGCTGAGTCTTCATTTTTGATGGATTAAATATAGAGGATTTTAAAATATGGCAGCTTCTAATCCTTCATGATGAAAAAAAAAAAACAATGCTTTCATTTATTAAATAAAAATGTGGGTTAGTTTTTGGACATCCGTCTGAGTAAGGTAAATGGAGTATATTTTAAGAGAGATTTTAAAAATTAAAAAGAGGATTTCATTTTCCAAGACTTAGTGTATATGTGTGTGAGTGTGTACTTTTCCCTATATTTGTTTTAAAGAAAAATGCAATTTTGAAACAAAAAAAAAAAGATGAGAGAGTAGATTTTAATTAATTTTTTAATAATTTTGTAACCTTACATATGAGTAGTTTCGGTAATTCCTTGATTTTCTAGGCTTCTGAAATAATATGAATGTATTTTGTTTTAGGTTCTCATAAACTAAACTTTTACTTCGAATGTAGCACATGAAGAAGAAATTCTTTCTTCTCCTATAGCATAATTTTATTTTGTTTCGAAAGAAAGCTTTTTTTATACTTTATTTAGAACTTAAGTTACGGGGATTTGAATTTTACTCGATAGCTAATTTTTAATTGCATTTGAATGCTTGTTTTTGACTTTTCTCAAAATGAGTTTTTTCGACATATTCACATATGGCAACGTAGATATCAGAAAATGTTATGAACCGAATTATTTTAAATTTTGCAAGTATCTTTCTTATATAGTTTTTAAGAACCTCTACTAGTTTTATGGTTGTAAAATTGATACGTTTTTAGTAACAAAGGTGTAAATCATGTATTGTTATGACTTTTTTTGATTTTCCATTGTTATTTGACACGAAACACAATAAAAAATTGAAGTAATACGATTTTCATCATGAAAGTAGTACCAGTCCTAAAAACTGTTATGATGAATAACATACAATTTACAGAATAGATATTCTTGTTTACTTTTGAGTTATGCGCGTTATTCTGATAATCAACTTAAGTACTATTTTCACTATGTTTTCCACTCCAACATTTTTTTTTAATTGAAAGCAGATTATTAAATATGTTTTTCATAGTCTTCGGTTATATTTTAGCATTAAGAAATATTTTGGTAATAAATATCAATGCATTTCAAAAAAATTTATCCGAAGGTGTACGGATACCTTAACAAAAATACAGGGTTTTTCAAAAATGTTTCATCCTATTTCAAAATGCTACAGTTGCGTAAATAAGCGACGCACAATGACAAGTGATACATGAATACAAAAGAAAAATATGGAAGAATTTTACAAGTGTTCGATAGAACATCCTTCAGTTACATGTCAAGACGGTATGTAAATTCCTGACAAACACATTTTAAAGTGTCAGCGGCAATGGATTGTACAACATCAGAAATCCGTTAAGTTCAAATAAATTTGTAGGCAATGGTAGAGGAGACACTCCTTCATTTACAAACCCTCAAAGGAATAAATCGCATGGGGTCATATCAGGTGTATTTGGGGGCCACCTGTATAACATCAAGTCGTCTGATACACTACGACCGTTCAAACTGTGAAGTCATTCCATGAAAACTTCTAAAACAGCTTTTCTGACATCACTTCAAAAAGAACCCAAGAGGGCCATCTATTGTTTGTTCACAATTTAACCTCCCCAGTCCCAATGTTGTTTGTAGGAGACATTAAACAACACTTTCAAAAAATGCTGGCAAGTTAAATAAAAAGTGTCTATGGTACCTAGAATTAATTAGTTTTCTTGTCAATAGATGGTAGTTCTAAAAAAATGATTTTTAGTGAATATTTTGCATTCGTAGCTTATTTATGGTAAAATAAAAATGGTGTTTTCCGAGAGAAAGAAAATTATATACTTGCGCATCTCTAAGCGTTCATATTTTTTAATATTTGTATAGTAAAAAATTATTAAACACATTGTTGAGTTCCTTAAATTTGCGGTTTATATATATAACATTATTAATTTCTCGCTCAAATCTTCCCACTTCTGATTTAGAAGGCTGTTATTTCAGTGTCGCCTATAGGGCTAATGTCTGTCAAAATCACTCGATTTGAAGCTATAATTGTGGCATATATTTCAGCTCCGAATGATGCTCTTTAATTGCTGACTGAATTCACCCAATGTAGATATTTAAAGGATACAGGAAAGAATCTGTATCTGTCAGAAAATGAAATGAAACAGCTCTTAGTGACCACTGTAATTATGTCTAACTTAACATTTCCTAGAATTCGAATGTATTGGGAAGAAAAAACTATAACTCCCGTGCTCGCAGAAAACATTTCTTGGAAATCAGGAGTTTTTAATATGAATCAATTTAAAATTGAGAAATTATTTAATAGTATAAGATAAAAGGAGAGGGGGCGGGAAAACGAATGATAAATTTTGGAAATTAGGACTCATCTGCAGTAATATTTTGTGATTAAAATTTTACATTATGAACATTTTACATTATGATCATTATGCTAATTATTATGAATCATTCATTAAATTAAGATTAATGAAGATTTCAAATTAGCATTATGATGTCACTTTGTCCCGATGTCTCTTCCAAGAGACTGTTTCTTAAAAATAAAAATTAAAATAATTTTTTTAACATATTTTTCTGTACTTTTCATGTATTAAGAACCGAATGATACAAATTATTCTAAAATTCATGGTTCAAAGTTGACCTTGGGTCTGAAGAGGTAAGACTTACGCATTGTTTCTTTGTATACACGTATTACTTATCACACTGTGTCTTTTAGCTTTGAAAACAAGTAATTTTGAAATGTGATGATTCGTTCTGAATAACCCTGTACATGCTTGTAGCCACTCAAGTCATAATGACTGTACAAAGTGTTCTCAAACAGTATCGATCTTCATTTCTTCCCACGCAAACGAAAGAAACAAATTATGTGTCCTTCACAAGACATGAGTACCAAACATTCATGTACACGCGGGAATTTTCTCTTGAGCACAGATAGCATGAGTCGATCGCTATTAGCCTTTGAGTGCAGTCAATGCTCCTCGGACTTGGGTTTTAAAAAAATGACGTAACGACTTGAGCAGTGATGTCGCGTTAAATTTCGCATAAAACTTGGGAATACCCAAGCAAACCTAAGACTAAATAGGTTTTCGGGGAAGATGCCATACGCTTCTCACCTTTAAAGGTAGGCTACAACCACTTCAAAGATGGCCGTGCATAGGTAGACTCTCAACAAATCAAAATATCTATGGCAATTTACGGTTTCCTAAGAAGCCGGTGCCTTTATCTAGTGTCCGTAATATTATGGTAGCTGGCGTTACCATGACGATGTCTATGCAAACCAGTAACGTGGTTTCCTCGTATTTCATACTCTTTGAGAAACCACGCTATTTGATTTACATAGGCAACGTTTTAATGACATTTAGTAGCAATATTGTAGCCTCCATATACGGCACCGCTTTCATTAGGAAACCATAACTTTATCGTAGAAGTGAGCACAGGTTACATAGGATCATTGTATGTCAGTCCACAAACAAGGTGGGGATAAGCGTCAGATAGGTACATTCAATTTTGATTTAGCATTTAGGAATGAAGAGGATTTCTGCAATGTTTGTGCCAAAGCTACTAACGATAGAACTGAAGCAACTCCATTTGGAAATCACACGGGATACGCAAATAGTGACCTTAACTGTTCGAAAACCGTGATTTCTGTTGATGAGCCGAGGGCTTAAGGGGTCGATCCAGAAACAAAGATACAGATCTCACAATGGAAATGTCCGTCAATCACCGAGCCCAAAAATGGCTCGGCAGCAATGTGAAGGTCATGCAAATTGTTTTCTTCGATTCCCGTGGGGTGGAGCATTTCAAATAGGCACCCCAAGGATCACCACCTGGAAGGTTTCCTTACATTCGTGATGCTGTGAGACAAAAACGACCAAACACGCGGGCGATAAAATATTGGCCCCTCTCTCACGATAATGTACACACCTATTCTTCGTATCTGATTCGGAATTTCTTGTACAAACACAGCATTCCCTTGGATCGTCCATTCAAGCTTTCTACACACATGCTTGAATAAAAATTCAGTTTAGACGGGGATACGCGGAAGCTCCCCGAGTCAAATAACGAAAACTAACCATTCGCGTCATCAAGAATTAGTTTGAGAGAAGAAGGTTGAAATTCATAGATCTACAATAATAATGGTTACGACAAAATTACATTAATATCATACTGACAACGATAAGAGTATTGCCAAGTTTTATGTGCAAGAGTACATTATTTTAGTTCTTGACCTTGTTGGGGGCTCCTCAATCCCTGGGCCCCGGTACATAGCATGCGCCATATACCCCAGATGGCCAGCCCTGTGAATGATTAAGATTTAGACTTTACAAAAATGTATACGAAACCTTCTATTTTATTTTTTTTAAATAAAATAAAATTTTTAAGCTGTTACTAATGAAAAGTTATTCAGCAAATGCACGCAAAGATGCATTTAACAACACAGGTAATCACAAAATGAATGCAAAGCCTTTTAAAAATTTTCATATCTACTTATATGCCAGGGTTTCAATGTTTTTATTTTCCAAATTAAAGTCATGGAGTCGGAAAAAAACTCTAATTAAATCGAAACATCAATTGTCCTTCAATGCGGTCAAAAAATTGATAACTTTAACGTATAAAAATCAAGAATGGGATGAAAATTTACCTAATTGCTTAGTCCAGTTAGATTCAGACTTCCTATCAAAAAACAAAGAAGAAACTTATAACTACAACGAAAATACAAGATCAGACGATAAAACGGAAAAGAGTTATCGATTCAATGAAAATGAATCGAAACAAGAACTATCGTTGCCACCGTCCTAATCAAATGTTTTATTACTTCGATTTTAACTGTTTCATTGATTAGCAAAAATTATTGTCGCGTAAGCGCCAATCTAAACTCAATTGAAGCATTTCATTTTTCACAAAGCCCTGATGCGTCATTCACGTCTTTCGACACAATGATAAAAACATATAACTGAAATTGCCGGAAGACGAGAGCCTTAATACTTGTGTAAATATTTAATTTATTTAATTCTTATTGTGTGGAAGCAATAGTTCCGTTTCGCCTAAACTATAATTTAATAAATTTATCGTCTGGTTTTGTCTTAATACATTGGAAAAATATTATTCAAAATTATTAATAGTTTACTATCAATTTTAATAATTTATTGTTTGCTCTAATTTTAATATTTGAACAGAATATGATCGATAGCTTTAATAATTTACTATCTACTTTAATATTTTATCGTCTGCTTTAATTTTAACATCTAAACAGGATTTAAACGAGAGTTTTAATAATTTATTGTCTATTTTAATACAGTAACGCCTGTTTTCATAGTCCTTCCTGTCAGAAGATATTTGTTGCATATTAGAATGTTTTGAAATTTCGAAGGGTGAATTTAGTACAAGTAGAATTTAATAAAATAATGCTTATGAAAATATTTGTATACATTTTTCGCGGGTCCATATCAACGTACAGAACAACAATAACTTGTTTGCATCAGAATTTTATAACCATAATTTATTTCATAATATGCTATTCTTCCCACCTGAAGAAGGAACAGAAATTCCATAAATTATTTTGGGTTTTTCTGCTAATCTGAATTAGTAAAATAGAAATTAAAATTTGGAAATAAAAATTCGTTATTACATTCTGAACGAAAGCTTTCCATCCTAATCTTTCAAATCAAAATAAAAACTTAATTTCGAAAGTTCACTTTTAAAATTTATCAGCAACTGTTTGATTTAACTCCTTAATGATATAGATAAGTTATAACCATTATACAAGCATCATATCATAAAATATTATAAAACTGTAATACTAAGTTTCTTGGTAGTTATGTATGTTTTTTAAGGTATCCGTACACTTGGAAACGTCATTTTTGTCAACATTTTAGATTTTTTAATTTTAATGTCAGTTTAAAATTTAAACTTTTTTCTTTCCAATAGTATTTGAATTTTGTTCATACCCTATTTAGAATTTAAATTACAGAGATTTGAATTTTACTCGATAGCTAATTTTTAATTGCACTCGAATGCTTGTTTTTGATTTTTCTCAAAATGAGTTTTCTCGACATATTCACACATGACAACATAAATATCAGAAAAAGTTATGAACCGAATTAATTTAAATTTTGCAAGTATCTTTCTTATATAGTTTTTAAGAACCCCCACTAGTTTTATGGTTGTAAAATTAATACTTTTTTAGTAACAAGGTGTAAATCATGTATTGTTATATTTATTTTTTTTTTCATTGTTAATTGACTCGAAACACAATAAAAATTGTAGTTATATAATTTTCATCGTGAAAGTAGTACCAACCCCAAAAATGCTATGAGGAATATGATGAAATTTACAGAATAATGATATTTTTGTTTACTGTTGAAATATGAAGGTTATTCTGATAATCAACTTAAGTACTATTTTCACCATGTTTTCCATGCCATCATTTTTTTTAATTAAAAGCAGATTGATAAATGTGTTTTTCATAGTTTTAGATTATATTTTAGCATTAAAAAATATTTCGGTATCAAATATCAAAGTATTTCAAAAACTTTTTTCCGAAGATGTACGGATACTTTAAAGTAAAAATAAACTGATACATTTGCATTACATAATTATGTATAACACTGAGGGATATTTTTATTGGATATTTATAACAAAACGTTTATGGCAACCTTCTTTGAACACACATAAAATATGCATCTTAGAAAAAAGAATTCAGTTCCAAACAAACGAATATTTAATACTTTTTTCAAAATATATATTCTTATATTTTATAATTTTACAAGTTCTAAGAATTTTAAATAATATTTGCTCATTTTATTAGAATTGTTTCTTCACGACTCCTGTACATGGGTTGATCTGTAATAAAGCTCTTTACAGTTTTTCCGTTTTTATTTCTATCAGATTCAAAGAAAAACAGCAGAATTAGCTGCATCTAATTTTGTGGATTTTTTTTTTTAAAAAAAGTAAAAACTTTTTGTATCTAAATCCTTATTCCACGCTCTTAATTATCTAATATATCAAAGAAAACAAATGGAAAATTTTTAAAACCTTTATGTACGAGGATCGCTTATAAAGTACTTAGAAATTCCAAGAGATGGCGCTCGAATAATCGAAACTTGTTTGTTTTTAATATGCATCATGATCCACTAGACAGCTGTCTTGGTCTCAGTGACTCGTGCTCGTGATCATGACGTCTTTCACACCTAAAAAATTCTTCGTTATCACTTTTTCTACCGATGAGATCATTATCACCTTCATTAGAGCAATTTCACAGGAATCAACCCAATATTTTGATGGTTGCTTGATTTCCGATGCATACTGAGGAATCCAGGTCTCACCGACGATGGTGGTCGTGGTAGCCTAGTGGTCATGGTTTCGGATTCGAGACCGGCGGTATTCGTTCAGTCGCGGGTACATGCCTTGCCGCTAAAACCCCGCCGTATAGCCGGGGCTGATGCGCGTTAAATCTGCCTCAGCCCATAATCCTTCCGTTGCCATGGTGTGGAAGTTAGGAGACTCAAGTGTCTCCAGCTAAAGTGTCATCCTCGTCACTTGACCAAAATTCAAAATTACGAGGTCCGTCCCCAATATCCCGGGTGTTGCTTCTAGTGCGATGTTAATAAAAAAACTGAGCTGCACTCACCGACGATGACCATTCTACACAAAATGAAATTTACAACTCGACAAGGCAGCAAACAAATTTTGATTTGACAGCAAATGACTAAAAAAAAAAAACGCTGTGATCATCATAAAAAATAAAACTCTGATGAAAACCAGTTCAAAGTTATGAAGATCTAGGAAATAATTTTAAGCCTTATATGCTTTCATAAATCTCTAAATTATGAAGCTGGTACAATGAAACTCTGTAGATATATTTAGAAAACCCATACAAGAGTATAAAATACTATAATAAAATACTCTTTCGATATTTTGGACATTTTAAGATTACTGTGTCCCTCTCAAATGATATATGCCGGGACTCCTCAAATTCCCGAGCAGTGATATCGACTCTACTTCCCTTTCCTTGCAGTTTTTTTATACCTTTCTCGAAAGTCAGATGGATGCATGCGTTGAAACTCTTTACCTGAAGTGTTCACAAAAAACGCCCCGACATATATATATTCGAATGCTCCAAAACTATTTCTAGGAAGAAAAAAGAACTGAAATATTTATTTATTTACGTCGCACGAAAGATTTTGTGAGATGCTTTGATTTCAAAACCGATAGAAGATTCTATTCTTTTTTTAAAATACTCTTTCTAAACCGCGAGAAATCATGATACTTCTTTTCCGTTTTATGTGTTTTATTCTAATTTTGTCTTACTGAATACTATTAAATAAATAACGGCATAAATATACTGTTATTTAAAGCGGACTAAGAAAAGTAATCTTTGCATTATGGGGCATTTTGCGTACATTGCTAATTGTGTGTGTGTTAAGAGTACCAAGACATGCGAAGGAAAATAAAAAAAAAAATTTAATATCACTCTTTCGCTTTGTGATATTTATGTTTTAAAACTATTCGCAGAGTGAACTTTCTGTGCCTGATAATGATATTTGAATCGTTTATTCAACTATAACAATTTTTTTAGTCAAATTCGTTTTCTTTTCCTTTGAGTGGAATGTGGACATGGTTTTTCAGCTAAATTTGCCTTTAGGTACCATTTTTAAAAATAATATTCAGGAAATATGTAAAACATTTTACTCTTCATACATCAAACAGCGCATAAAATATAATAAACCTGCCTTTACAATATATTACGATATAATTCCTTTGTGAAAGTTAAAAAACTTGGTAATTTTGGAAATTTTTATTTTTTTTTTATTTAAAAATTATTTCTAAATACACTTCGATAACAGAAAAGCAACGCCCCAAGAAGGAATCGCCTGATCGTAATGAAATTTCGCATGCAAAGACATTTGGACCGAACATGCAAATGATTGAAATTTGGTGTCCAATGAATGAATAGCGGGAGCTCCAGCACATCGGAACTGCGCTCTCAGCAGTTATATATAAGAAACGATTCTCAATCTGATGGTCAAGTTTTCTGCTGCATTGCGATTTAGGATATCTTTCAACGACTGACAAAATGCCTCGTCACAGGATTCGAGCTCATTACGAGCAACTGTCAGAGTTTGAAAGAGGTCGTATCATT
>BMAW01092651.1:0-23000 GCA_019974015.1 Nephila pilipes | reverse complement strand
GGCTCCGTCATGGTTTGGGGTTGTATGGCTGCAAATGGGGTAGGAAATTTAGTTTTTATAGATGGTATAATGGATCATAAGCTTTATATAGACATACTCCGCAACAATCTTAAAGAAAGTGCACAAAAATTGCGTTTAGATGGAAATTTTATATTTCAGCACGACAACGACCCCAAACACACGGCACGTAATGTCAAAATGTGGTGTCTTTTTCATTGTAAACAGCAATTGCACACACCGCCACAGTCCCCTGACATCAATGTCATAGAAAATTTGTGGGCCACACTAGAAACAGCGGTCCAAAAACACCAGATTAGAAACAAAGCCCATTTAAAGCAAGTGTTACAAGAAGAATGGGATAAAATATCTCCAGATACCACTAAAAAATTAGTCGAATCGGTACCAAGACGTTTGGAGGACATTATAAAAGCCAAAGGACATGCAACAAAATACTGATACTGTCTATGCATGTAATATATCGAAACAATTTCATTGGTGTATCCTTAATTTTTTGAGGTAAAGATCTGCCTATGTTTACTTCAAATATTTGTGAAACTTTTAATTTTAGATATTTTTTTGTTGATTTTCGTTATTTTTACTGTAAATTAACCCTAAATGCTAATTAACCCTAAATGCCCCTAAATTAATTAATTTCTAAATGCTAATCGTAAATTCTTATAAATTCAATAAACATTGGACATAAAAATGTTCAGTTTCAAAATAAGAACTAGTTATAACATTTATTCATTTTTCGCTCCAGTTAAATCTTTCAAAAAAAAAAAAAAAAAAGCTTAAATTCCAATTCCAAAGTTATTTATTTCACAAGCTCTATAATCTTAGTAATCTCAATTCTGATTTTATTATTTTTTTCTTAAGCAAAAATAAAAAAAAAATTATAGTTTAAAAAGGTTTTAGTAATAAATGAATAAACAATTACATCGAGCGAATAATAACAATGAATTTACATAGCTTTCGTAACAAGTATTAAACTTCTATATCTCAATTCTAATTTGCACACATATATATTATAAATGCTTAGACAAAATTAATTTCAATTATACATTCAGGAGTCTCTGATGATTCACAAGATTGTGCCATAGTAAAAGCATTAAACTATAGTTTTTCAAAAGTTTAAATTAGTAATTGATTAATTTGCTAAATATCTTTTTATAAAGGAATTACTAAATTGTAAAATTGGTTGATTTAATGATTGTACTTATTAAAGCCACACTTAGAACACTAGTACTATTGGTGACGAACCTCGCAATTTCGAATCTCGGTAAATTGACTAAGTCGACACTTCATATGGCATGATGAAGAAGGAAGGAGAGTGAGGTGTCGTCCTCATCACTTGTACGAGGTTCAAAATTACGAGGACCTTTTACAAGAGACTTCGCGTTGCTTCTAAGTCCAATGTAGGTAAAAACAATCACATTCTCTTTTCGACAACAGCCCATATTGTCAACCAAATGTTATCTTTTTCTTCCATTTCTTTCAAATGTCTTGATTACAATTGTACATTGTTTAGTGCAGTATAACCATATCTGGTTCTTGAGCCACAATCACATTCTCGATTTCAATCTCATCGGTCATGACGTTTGGAAACATGATTTATCATCCACTCCAAATGACATTCCAACAATTATCTGATTTATCAAGATGCCATAACACTAAGAATTCCATTAAGTTGCGGCAGTCCTATTACTATACATACATATACTGCTGTTTGTAGAAAATGCAACACCATGAAAGAATCATCAGAATCAAATGAAATTTAATGCAGAAACGACTTGTACTGATACAAATAAATGATGAAATTTTCAAAACAAAAGAAACAAATTAAGCGTCCGAAATCAGTATTTGGTGCAGCCACCATGCGCTGCAATAAGTGCTGCTATACGACGTGGCATGGAGTCAAACAGATGTTGAATATCTGCTTGAGGAAGAGAATTCCATATCGCTTGTATGCGCAACCAAAGTTCGTCTTTGGAAACTGCAGGACGCGGATCACGAGCGAGACGCCGACCAACCATATCCCACACGTGCTCAATAGGCGACATATCCGGTGAATAAGCAGGCCAAGGAAGAAGTTGCATGCGTTGTGCTGAACAGAAGTCTCGAACAGTCCGCGCAACATGTGGGCGTGCATTATCCTGCTGAAAGATAGCTCCAGGGATGCCTTGAAGGAAAGGAACGACTTCGGGCTGTAGCACTTCACGGACGTACCTATTGCTATTGAGATTACCCTCAATTCGTATCAAATTGGATCGTCCATGATACGAAATCGCACCCCAGACCATAACTCCGGGTGTTCGACCACTATGTCGTTCAATAATACACTCAGGAAGGCAGCGTTGACCGGCATAACGTCTAACACGAACACGGCCATCATGGGTCCACAAATTGAAGCGTGATTCATCTGAAAAGACAACTTGGTGCCAATCAGCTCGCCTGTCTCTGTGCTCAAGAGCCCACTGCCGACGCAGCCGTCGATGATTCGCCGTGAGGGGAATCCTGTATAAAGGCACCCTTGCACGCAATCCACGGCGCAGCAGACGACGACGAATTGACGAAGCCGACAATTGTACACCTGTAGCAGTAGACCAACGTGCTGCCAGCTGCCTGGAGGAAGCTGTGCGATCATTCACCGCCATGCGGAGCAGGTGTCGATCATCGCGCTCTGACGTCACCTTCTGTCGTCCAGTGCCTGTTTTTCGAGTTGTTCGGTGCTCGTCGGTCCACTGCTTCCAAACTCGCATCACTGTGGAACTGTTCCGCTGCATACGAGCTGCTATTGCGCGATAGGAAAATCCTCCTTCTCGAAGGCCGATTATCCTCCCTCGTTCAAACTCCGTAAGTTGCTTGAATTTCTTATTCTTCCGTCGTGGAGGCATACTCAGGTCTCACTAAACGTTTGCCACTAACAAATAATCATAGACTTTTTTCAACGTCCCGCTACAGCACTTTATTTATACGCTTTCAGCATCAATTCAGAGGGCGCTGCGCGCGCCGCGCACGCGCGATGGCTCTGAAACTTTATTAATTTGCATAATATCCTATAATTGACATTTGCTGCGAATTTCATTTGATTCTGATGATTCCTTCATGGTGTTGCATTTTCTACAAACAGCAGTTTATAAATTGTAGATTCCAGGAAGTGTTACGTGAGTTGCTCTACATTCCATCAACGAATCAATCTATAAATCAAGTAAGTATAAACACCAAAATCTTCCACAGCCAGTCTTTTATGAATATCTATTCGTCCAAGACAAAATTGAAGTGAGTGAGAGAGTGATTATAAGTTTGTGGCTCAAGAGCAGAACTAGCTATGCTGTGCCACAAACTTTCATTCATAATTCCACAAGTTGTTTTTCTTTTTCTTTTAAAAAATTATGAAAAAGACACATATTAAGAACAAGATTGTAAAACAAGCGTGAAATATTAAATGTAGCAAGAGTAAAATGTTAAATGAGATTTAAAAATTGAATTTACGGTTTAAAAATGATACAGGTTATGATGATAATTCCGCTCCTTAAAAACAATTTAAAATACTCGAATAGAAAACGAATTTTGGAAAATTCTGTTGCGGTTACCTAAATATATACTAATAAAAAACTGCTGATAAAGAAATTGAAACTATAGTACACACTCTTCTTTTTTTTAAAATTCCTACTATTAGCTCCCACTCTCTCTATGTATATTTATGTATCAAACTTCGCGATTTCTTTTGGATGAATGTTAAGTCCGCGAAGCGGATCAAGGTAGCCACATTGGGCAAAATATCGCCAAATAATTCCTGTCGCCAAGGGTCGTTGGACTAAACTGTATTAAACCCATTTAATTTACCGGATGAATTAAGAAACGAGCCAATGCTTCTACTATGTCATTTGTCTTGCAATGGCAAAGTTGGTAGAGTGTCGGCGTAGAATCTTCTTACCTTCGGATCGAATCTTGTCGGAGCATAAATTTTTTTTATTTGATTTTCAAAAAAATTATTTTAATTTTATATGGGACAAAAAAATTTCTTTTATATAAAATATTTAGTAGGATATAAATTTAGGAATAAATACCGTCAGTGACGAAGTGAGTAGATCGCTGGAATTTTTTTTTTTTTTTTTGCCACTTAATATTATGATTCTGTCATATGTATATGCATATTTATATTAATTACAATTATTTAATAAAAAGTGACTAAAATAAAAAATTTCTTTGTTGATCTAAGTAGGAATTGATTTAATTTTTTTTATAATACTTGTTGAAAAATAAAATTATTTCCTTAATATTGTTAAATTAAGAGGAAAGAGAGGGAAAGAAAACCCAAGTGGAAAAAAGAAACATTTCAAATATTTGCGATAAATTTGATAATATATTGATGTTGCGTGACCGAAATTGTAACAACTTACTTTTTCATCTGATGAGATTAATTGTATAATAAATGTGGTATAACTTTTTCTTAAAATAGTAAGAAATTTGATAAATATATTAGATTTTTCTAATATTTCTGTTAATGCAAATTAATCCTTCATTTATTTTATTCTAAATAATTGAAATATTCAAAAAAATTTATGCGGCACTGGAAGGTTTACAGTATTTGATGAATTAGAGAGAAACTAAACGTCTTTCTCTAATGTATTATCCTTCATTCGATGCTAGGCTAATTATTAATTTTGTATTTTACTATTGCATTATTGAAAAAGATTTTTTCTGAACTGATTGATTCTTTATTAACGTCGCACTTAGAAACAAGCTATTGGAGAATTTGAATCTCGGTCATGCGACGAGGATGACATTTGAATTGGTTTTTACTCCTCCCAACTTCAACAGTTTAAGAAGAGAAGACTTGCAGCTTCCATCGATTTAACCTGCATCAACCTCGCTAAGTTGTGGGATATTTGCAGCATCAGGGCTGAAACCCAAGACTCGACGAAAACAATGCTGGATGGTCAGTCTGTAATCATAATCTTTAGGCTACCACGACCATCATATACTGTGGTTTATTTTTTTTTTATTAACGTCGCACTAGAAGCAACACGAGGGCTATTGGCGACGGACCTCGTAATTTTGAACCTCAGTCAAGTGACGAGGATGACACCTGAGCTGGCACCCCCCTCTCCTAACATCCACACCACGCCGAAGGGAGGACTTTGGGCCCGAACAGACTTAACGTGCATCAGCCCCGGCTACACGGCGGGTTTTTGGCGGCCAAGGTTCAAACCCGCGACTGAACGAAAACTGTCTGTCGCGAGTCCACGACCTTGACCACTAGGCTATCGCGGCCCCCCTTTACTATGGAAATAATAGCCCCTGATGCTCTACATTCCCTAAAATTCAAACAATGAATAAACCATGCACAGAAGAGCAGCACCTACTGGAGGATAATAGCCGTTGCTGCTCTGTATTTCATGTTTGTAAAACCGAACAATCAATCAATAAATATCTAGAATCAAATATTCAATCAATAAATCAATCAATAATATTCACTGCATGTATATAAACAATGTCTATGTAAGCTTTTAATTTTAACATGCATTTTTTCTGACTCATTTTTATTTTGTTTTAAGGTAAGTAACCTAAGTAATTCTTGAGTTATTTACCTATGTCAAAGCTATTGATTTTTACCCAAGAATTTTTAAGAGTAAAAACATTTCAAAAAATTATGCTTTGCAGTATCACAAAAGGACTTTAAATAAATTTTAAAAACTGTTTAATGAGTATTCCTTAAGTATAAAATATGGAACCTTCTTTGTTTCTATACAGTTTGAAGATCTTCGAACCACTATTCGGAGGAAATTATGGAAGCTAATTTAAAATCGGAGCAAACTGTTGATTTTGTACAGTTTTAATATGATTTAGATTACAAAGCATAATTCTCGATGTATTATTTCTAGTAATCGCTTGTTGTAAATCGTAATGAAACAAACTTTCTTCCAATTCTTTACATAATTTATTTATATTAGTTCAGTCATTCGAGACATTCTTGTAAAATGTTCGTAATCCTAATGCCGAGAGAGTATGAAAGGTATTTAGATAATTGTAGATGTATATATAATGATTTTTAATAGACACTTAATAAATCTTGGTTATTCAATAAAAATGTATTGTATTTTCTTTTTTTATTGGGAAACTTGATACTAGGGAGATATCGTTAAATATACGTACTTTTTCAACGCGCATTGCATATATAACTAGTGAAATTTAGACAACATACAAATTTAACAAAATCTGTGATCTAAAATCCGAAAAATTGCTAATCTAAATTTAGGTGTAAGTATCGAATGAGTATTGAACCATTTTCAAATATACAGAAAACTGAAGCTAGGGGATATTTTGTATAAAGTATTCATATGATAAAATTTTCATGAAATAAATGACTTGTGATTCGCGAATGGATTAAAATCTGTTCTTTATCTACAAGTAACTTTATCTCGAGGCATATATTATAGTTGGGATGCTAATGATTACCTTGTAGAATGTATACAATGATATAATGAAACTTAAGTTTGATAGACAAAGCAAAATTTTCCATGCGAGTCGCAATATTAATAAAATATTTTATTCTGAAAGAGAATTTCATATATAGATTCAAATAGACGATAAAACAATTGAAATTAATCACTTGTTGATATACCACACTCTACAAAAATATCTACCCCGAGGCACTCTAGTGATCTTTTTCTTTCCCATGGGGTTTACTGTCTTTGGTAAACACGGGTGACGCACTTCTTCCACTTCTTATATTTTTTCAACTTCACCTCTACACCATAGTTTAATCTTGTTTAGCATATCTGGCTCTTGCGCCAATAAACTTTACATTCACTCACTCACTACAAAAATATCTATTATTCGGAGATTTATGTTTTTGGAAGTACTACATAAAGCTCCTCGTCAATTGAACGAGGTTCAAAACTACGAGGTCAGTTGCCAGTAGCCTTTGCCTTTAGTGCGACGTTAATAAAATCAAACCAAAGCATCGTCCGGTAAGTCCATCGCTACTAGCATCTGTAGGCTGGCCTGTTCGTTGAAGGAATATCCAAAAATAAATGCTCCCAAACTTACAACAAAACTGAAAAACATGGGAGCTATCATAAGTGTAGGTAATGGGAATGCATGTTGGCAACAAGATATTAACGGCAACATCAAACCAAAATAATTTTGAGAATGAATAAAATAAGGAGCTAGGATTATTTTTGAGAAAAAATTGTGTAAAGGAAAGCTTACACATCTGGGAAGTTATTTATCCGACTCGAGTACATTTAACGTTTGTATATAGGACGGTAGACGAATTATGTGGTGATAACGAAACTCGTAAATGTATTCA
Source organism: Nephila pilipes (assembly GCA_019974015.1). Classification (NCBI taxonomy): domain Eukaryota; kingdom Metazoa; phylum Arthropoda; class Arachnida; order Araneae; family Nephilidae; genus Nephila; species Nephila pilipes. The sequence continues at coordinate 15,682 of BMAW01092651.1, read as the reverse complement.
AAGAAATTAATTCCAACAATGGAACATGGAGGGTAGAGCGTGTATATTTGAGATTGTGCTAGTACTTCCTAGGTCGGCAATTAAATTCCAATGATGGGAGTCGTGTATCACCAGGTATATATAGACATTTTGAAAACTAATTAACTATTTACTAAGAAAAACGAGTCTTCATTGTGATTCCCTTTTCTTCCTTCCTAATAATTTAGAAGACTCGGCCTTAAAATACGTGAATATAGAATTTGTAAAGCACTTTCAAATTTATGAAGTTTCCTCCTCTGTCACTAGATAATCTACGATGGATTTAGCTCATATCTGTTCTATCCTATTGAACAGATAAATTTTATTAGAATGGTAGAAAACTTAAGATCCACTTCCGATACAATGACTTGATAAAAAACAAGTATAGGTAAAAAGTATAAACAAAGTAATAAGTAAAAGTATAACAAGTATAGCTTCTAAACAAAAATGGGACTAATTTCCAGTCCAGTATCTTCATATTTGGTTGAATGCCTAGTTTAGTTTTTATTAACGTCGCACTAGAAGCAACACGAGGGCTATTGGCGACGGACCTCGTAATTTTGAACCACGGTCAAGTGAAGAGGACGACACCTGAGCTGGCACCCCTCTCTAAGTATTTTTACTTAGAATCAGCCGAGTTCTAAAGGTTAATGATAGTTGAATACCTGCAGCGAAGGCTTGGAGAACTTATTCAAGCTAAAGGAGATCCTATTGGGTATTAATTACAAAATGCTAATTCAAGCAATTGAGATCGCACGAATATTTTATGCGCTACATAATTGTGCATTGCTTATAATTTACACATCTTATGTTTTTATGTAATTTTTTTCATGGGAATGGTTTTTAAGTTGCATACCAGTATCCGTATTTAAAAGTTTATAGCATAATTTACTGTATGTATTTTACTACAGTAAAAAGGCTACTTTCTACTCTCGCTTTATGTGCAATCCTATCATTCTTGTAAGTAAACTATAAGAAAATGAAAACAGATGAAAGATATTGCATTCTTTTAAAGTCTTTTTTTATTGCCTTTTCAGATTTTAAACAATGGAAATAGCAACAGTTCCAGAATTTATTCGGAAGTGTCGAACTAAATTGAATATGGAAACTCTGTTCAATGCAGTCGTTATGGACGTCGGATGTGGCACCTCCTACGATTGTTGTATATCGTTACTCGAACATTATCCTCACGTAAAATGTTTGATTGCTCTTGATTACGATCAAAGGATACTCGAAAACCGCTTTTCTTTCGATTGTTGTACACGACTTGATGGTGTTACATTTCATGTCGCCGATATAGAGAGATGGTGTGTCTCTTTTATTAATTTTCAGTTTAAAAATATCTGTATTATTTACAAACTTGCAAATTTATTTATTCTTTGTGTTAGTAGAATTCATCCGAGACTAAAATGGAGCTTATAAAATCGTTATTTCTTTGCTAATACGTGCCTTACAGTTATCTGTGCAATATTTTGTCGATCATCGCTCTATCAGCATAAGATTTAATGTCTTTAATTTGTATACAGTTCAAAAAATTGAGGACTATTTTTCAAAGAAATGTCGTTTGTTTTTGACAAATGCCAAATGCGAAAGTTTTTGCCTATTTTAATTTTAGTCCTTTAAGCCATTGCATTTTAGTGGCCATGGTAGCCTAGAGATCAGTCTCGAACTCACTGCCGGAGTTTCCTTCGAGTCGTTGCTTCTAGACCTGGTCCCATTTTAGTTTTGCTGTACAGCGGGGCTGATGCGTATTAAATCTGTCGAGAAACCAAATACTTTTGCGAAGAATTTTAGAGGAAAATACAGCTCTGGTGTCTTTATCACTTGACCGAAAATCAAGGTAACGATCTCTATAACCTTCGGTGTTCCTCGGCTCTCGTGAAGTACGATTGCTTTGTATATCTTTAGTTCTGGTGTAACTTAATATATTGCTAGCTGTAAATAGCATTAGTTTGCAGTGATTTCACTTTTCTATCTGTCAAATGTCGATGTATATCTAAATCTTACGAATAACTATCAAGTACATTTTAGAGTTTGAAATATTGGTGTTAACTTTCAGTGCTGAAAATTTTCCTCTTTCGTATTATAATTCTATATTTATGAATGAAGTCGCGGTATACTAGTGGTCATGATCGCGGATTCGTTGGCGTGAATTTTCGTCGTGCCGCGGGTTCGAGCCTTGATGCCACTAAAAGCTCACCATGTAGCCAGGGATGATGTATGGTAAATTTATATAGGCTCAAAGTCCTCCCTTAGGTGTGTTGGGGAAATTAAAAGAGGAGCTGACATTTCGGGTACCATCCTCGTCTCTTTACTGAAGTTAAAATTACTTGGCTCTTTGCCAGTGTCCCATGTGTTGCTTCTAATGCGACGTTAATAAAAACCAATTAGTCATGGATTCGCTATCTGCGTTGTTTCCGTGAAGCATCTGGTTTGAACCCCTAAAGAACCACCATATAGCGCAGCTAAAGTACGCTAAATTTGGTGGAGGACCGAAGTCCTTTCGTCAGTTTTTAGATTGCTCCAATTACTTCCCTCTCCGCATGGATTTTCCTTGTGTTTATGCTGCTAAAGGTTTAGTTGTGTTAGGATGAAGTACTCTAAGTTATAGAAAGGTAAGGTTGATAGTTGCTGAAAGAGAAATTTGTGGTGTTTTCTCGCCTCGAATTAAAGTATTAAATGAAAGAATCCGGGGTAACAACAGCATTCGCGATATTTCCGAATCACAGCCAACAATCTTGCCATCTGCCAAAACTGTCCTAGATATTTTGGATAATAGCGATAAAGCAAAGTGAGTATCATTCGAGGAGGATCTCAGAATCTTGCTTTCTTCTGATACATATGGGGTATCGTGACTTCCCGACGCAACCCTAGTGATATTGCTTTTTGCTTTCCCATTGGGGTTTACAGTCTTTTGCCTTATTTCCCTTTTCTCAAATGTCTAGATCATAATTTTAGCTTTTTGGGTGCAGAAAAGATATATCTGGTTCTTGCACTACTAAACTCTACAATCATTCACTCACAAATTGGACCGGGGATGACAGAATAGTCTCACTGTAGCTCATGCAAGTCGTAAAAGGCGACTAAAAGGGGTACCCAGCGTCTGGGGGCATAGCCGGGCACCCTGCCCCTGGGGATTATATCAGGGGACCTCAGGAACTTGCATTCTTCAGGTAAGTATGAACATCATGATCCCGAGGCACCTTAGTGATCTTTTTCTTTCCCATGGTGTTTACTGTCTTTGGTAAACACGAGTGACGCGCCCCCGGATTACCCTAGCGATCCTTCTCTATTTTCGACCCTCCTTCTTGTCAAACAATTTATGTCTTTTCTTAAATTTCTTCTTGTCTAGACTACAGTTAAATATTGTTTAGTGCGGCATAGCCATATCTGGCTCCTGCGCCAATAAACTTTACTTTCTCACTTGATCTTTCTTGTCGATGAATCCTTTTTCATTGTTTTACCATCTAGATCAGATTTATCTTGTTTGGCGCAGTATGGCCACGTCTGGATCTTGCGCCAATAAAATTTCACTATCTTATATCACTCCCAAACTGAATATGGAATGTGAAACTATCCATCTGGAGGTATAACTTTAGCGAATCACGAAGGCGTTCTAACAACCACAAATATCAGATCCCTACCGACTTAAAAGTATTTATTGAAATAAGAATCAATACTATAGAATAAATTAAGGTCTCGTTGACGGGGAATCTTCACTCCAATCATCCTAGTTATATTTGTATTGTGGTTACCTCATTCTTTCATTAAGTGGATTCATCCACAGAACTTTTTACTCGTGAAATCCAAACTGAGGAAAAATTTCTACGATATCAAGACAAGTCTTTATAGAGCTGAATAAAAGTGTTCGCATTAAAATGGAATAAATGATTTTAAGTATTAATGGAGGCTTAGCAATTAGCTGAACTCCGCGAGATTTCAAGAGGATCTGAAATAGGTATCTTCGCACAAAAACTAAAAAATCGGGAAATCCAATCCCCGTTATCTGCAATTCATCCTGTTAAACATCGATAAGTTTTAATGCACTGAAGAATTCCTTAATTTCAGTTAATGAGTTCCTGAATGCAGACAACTTAATCACTGGATTATTACGATGAATCTCGGTTTATTCTCTTATTTCAGAGAGGGTAGATATATCTATTCACTTCAAAAGAATTTGATACGTTCTTTATATTTCTGTCCTTCAGTGAATTAGATGGGGTATTTTTTTCACTTCAAAAGTCTTTGTAAAAAAATCCACTGTTGCTTAATCTTTGGGTAGTAGGAGGTTCAAGATTTCTATTTCAGTTTGCTTTCAAATATATTAATCACAACTGTGTAGGAGAATGGACTGCTCGGGGCTCAAGGAGAAAAATTATTAGTCTTAAGGATTTAAGGGCTTTTTCCTCTTTATGGTTTTACTTTGGCCAATAAGCTACTTATTTCCCTGACTGAACTTAAAATCTCCATTACAGATAATCACTTTCAGTCTGCACTCCTGCAAGCTTTTGTGACCCCTGCCGGGTTTGGTTCGATATCCTGCTTCTCAATGACTCCTCGGGGATTTGTCTTCTCAAAGTGTTAGGATTCGTTAAACATAATATTTAAGATTCGTTAAATGTATAATCTTTCGGATTTGCTCAATGTACTTCCTAAATCTTTGTTAATCTTGAGTGGCAACTGTATATAAAAATGTAGATGTCTGTCATGTTTAGTAAATGGAATAAAAAAAATTTGTCCGAAGAAGATTGCTTGTTTCTTACATTCGTACTTTATACGTAATTATAAATAGTTCAGTCTAAATATTTTACTTTTACTTGGATATCTTTACTTAATACGATTGTTTCAATATGGTGCCGAAATATAACCGGTAAAGCGAACTTAATACTACGCAAGCAAGTACGAACTAGGATAAACATGGCGACGGACGAAAACAAACAAATTACAATGGAACCGATCTACTCTTCGTTCCTAGGTTACTTGCTTAACTGGAAAGTTAAGTAACGCAGACGGAATAAATAAAGCTTTCGATGTTGAACAATTAGAGGAAACTTTATAAGATTTGAAACTTGTGAATGAAGCTATTCACGATTTACTTAACGACGAGGATTACGAGCGAGATACTGTTGATTGTGAAAAATATTTTGATACCGCCAAGTTGGCGATTTTTAATACTAAGCGGAAGGTGAATGCAAATATAAATGTTTCTTCTTCAGAATTTTCACCACCATCAAGTATAAATACGTCAGTAAAATTGCCAACTATTAAAATTAACACGTTTTTTGGTGGTATTGAAGAATTTCCAAGTTTTTGGGAAATATTTAATTCTTGTATTGACTTTAACGCTAGCCTTTCACTTGCTGACAAACATGTTTTCTTAAGAGGTTACTTAAATGGTGAAGCTAAAAGACCAGTAGATTGGATAAGTGTCAGAGATGATACTTATGAAACTACAAAAAAAAATTGTTAGTAGATAAATACGGTAATAAAGATAGAATAATTCAGTCACATTTAGATTACTTGGAAAATTTGAAACCAGTTCAAGACCCATCTCCTATGGAACTAAATGATCTTTACATAGAATGTAACAGAAAGTTACAGGCTCTAAATGCTCTTGGCGAAAATACTGAAGCATATGGAAGAATTTTAGCGCCAAAAATTATCCGAGCATTTCCTACAGAAATCTGTTGTCGTTGGATTATATATGTTAAGCGTGAGAAATTGGCTGAAGAAAATATTACCACTAGATTGATGCAATTCTTAGCTGAAGAAGTGGAAGGTTCAGTTGAAGCACAGAAAATTAGAGGTACTCTTTTTCCTGATAACATTTTAAAATCTTCAGTAGAAAATTTTAATTTAGATTCAAAAGTAGTAAAACAAAAATAAGAAAATTTCATCCTTTTGTGCTTTTTGTAATACATCAGGGCATTGGCCTCAGAATTGTGAAACTATAACAGATTATAAAACAGGTGTTCAAAAACTTAAAAGTTCTAATCGTTGCTTTTTATGTACTAACCGTGGACATAAATTACAAACTGCCCTCGTAAAAGCACTGCACGATGTATTAAATGCAAAAAGCAACATCATGTTTCCATTTGTCCACCTCGTAACACTCAACTGCTAATAACTAATAGTGAAGTAAATCATATAAACATACCAAGAACAAATTTTGCACATTTACAAACTGCTTGCTTGTATGTTACTGGCCCCACAGGCATTACTAAATTAACACGTTGCATTTTAGATGGAGGTAGCCAAGCAAGTTTTGTCGATGTAAAACTCATTGACAAACTCAAACTTAATGTTATCAATTCAAGTTCTCTTAGGGTTCAAGCTTTTGAATCTTCTTTTACACAAGAACAACGTCGATGTGTTCAGCTGACACTTTCAGGATTGTGGAGTAAGCAATCAATTTTGATCTCAGCTTTTGAAAGCAACAATTCGTACACTACACATCCAGCTGTTACACTAGAAATAAGTCAATTTGCTCATAAGAATAAACTCAAACTTGCTGATCCACCTGATAACTCTTCATTGCCCATTGAACTGCTTATTGGTGGCGATTATTATTGGCAAATTGTTACAGTAGAATCCCCAATTAAGCTATCAGAATCTTTTGTTATGGTACCTTCAATGTTAGGATGGATTCCTAGTGGTTCAAGAACACATACTACAATCACGGATAATACATTTGTTCATCAATTTTCTGTGCAAGTTTCTAATGATTGTTTAAATGATCAAGTACGTTGTTTATGGGAATTAGACTCCATCGGAATACAAGACATACAAAAAAGAAGAATGAGTGCTAGAGATGAAGAAATTTTAATTTGTTCTATCAAAATTTCTCGCTACATTGGAATTTCTTCTCACACTCCATATTCTGTACATGTGTTTTGTGATGCATCTGAACGTGCATATGGTTCAGTCCTCTACATAGTCTACATAGTTACTTCTCAATCAAATGTTCATATAGTCTGCAGTCGAAACAGACTAGCACCTATCAAAAGAGTTACTCTTCCTCGCCTAGAACTCTTAGCTGCTTTAATGGGAACTCTACTGCTAAAATATTTCTGTAAAGAGGTTGATATACAACCATCTGCTGCAACATTATGGACAGATTCCAAAATCACATTAAGTTGGATTCGTAGCAACCCCAATAAATGGAAAACATTTGTGTGTAATAGGACAACGGAAATACTTCAATATACTAGTCCAGCCCAATGGCGTTATTGTCCTGGGACACAAAACCCTGCAGATCACCTAAGTCGAGGTATTTTACCTTCAAAACTATCAAATTTGAAGAACTAGTGGTATGGTCCAGATTGGTTGACACAAGAACCCTCTCTCTGGCCAACAGAAGATTTGTCATCTTATGAACAACTGAAAACTGACAACGAAGTACGTAAACCCTTAACGCAGTCACTTTATGTAGAAACTACTAATCCTGTTATTGACATTACACATTACAGTTCCTACACAAAACTTCTTCGTGTAACAGCCTGGATCCTACGTTTTTTGCACAATTGCAGAAATGAACAACGTTTTCTATTTGAATTGACAGCAGAAGAATTGCAGAAGGCTAAAGATTACTAGATCCTCAACGTACAACAACAGTGCTTTCACGTTGAAATGGAAGCTCTCAAAAACAACCGTCCTTTACCTACAACATCAAATATTGCACGCTTCAATCCCTTCCTAAAGAACAGTCAGATAAGACTTGGTGGTAGATTGCAATTCACTTCTTTATCAACTGATGTACGACCTCCTTTGCTTCTTGAAGGAAACCACCCATTTGTACTACTGCAGATAAAAAATACTCATGTTCGTCTTCATCACTTGGAACTAGAATCGTTCTTTCTGAATTGCGTTCAGATTTCTGGATTTTGCGAGGACGCCAAGCTATAAAGAAAGTACTTCATCAATGTCCACCCTACAAACTATCAAAATTGAAATGTGGAAATCAAATCGAAGGTTCCCTTCCTTCTGAAAGAGTCACTTCAAGTGTTCCATTTTCTACCACTGGTATCGACTTTGCTGTACCTTTATATGTGCGAAACAAGAGTCCCTCAGACACATCATACATTGCTCTATTTACATGTGCTACTACTAGAGCTTTACACATAGAATTTGTTTCCGACTTGAGCACTGACAAATTTCTTTTGGCTCCACAACGATTTGTTGGTCAAAGAGGACTCCCATGTACAATCTATACAGATAATGCTACCACCTTCAATGCTGCAAATAAAGAACTGATACATCTGTGGAAAGTAATCACTTCAGGAAAAATCCAACAATTTTATGATCATAATGACATACATTGGAAATTTATTGTACCACGTGCGGCTTGGTGGGGAGGCTGGTGGGAACGCTTGATTGGCCTAACAAAGAGATGTCTTCGGAAAGCTATTGACCATACTTTGTTGTATATAGAAGGTCTATCTACAGTACTGATTGGTATAGAAGCCGCACTTAACAGCAGACCATTAGTATTTGAAGAGGGAAGTGATGATAACATAGAAGCTCTGACACCAGTTCACCTTTTGACTGGCAGAAAATTGACCACTATACCAACAAATCCAGAAAATAACGACGCTAAACTTGCACAATTGTATAAAAAACAGCAGGAGATGCTAGACAATTTTTGGAAAAGATGGTCGAATGAATATCTTTTACAATTACGTTCCTTTCACCATGTCAATGGCCATCAAAGCTCTGTGAACCTCCAACTCGGAGACATTGTTTTGTTGCAAGAAGATGTCCGCCCAAGACACGTATGGAAAAAGGCTCTCATTAAGAAACTGATTGAAGGCAGAGATGGAAAAATTAGATCGTGCATTCTACGTACAGGAGGAAAAGACATCCCCCGTCCTGTACAGCTGATCATCCCTCTAGAGATTGATCAGGGTGGGGAGGATGTTAGGATTCGTTAAACATATAATATTTAAGATTCGTTAAATGTATAATCTTTCGGATTCGCTCAATGTACTTCCTAAATCTTTATGTTAATCTTGAGTAGCAACTGTATATAAAAATGTAGATGTCTGTCATGTTTAGTTAATGGAATAAAAAGAATTTGTCCGAAGAAGATTGCTTGTTTTTTACGTTCGTACTTTATACGTAATTATAAATAGTTCAGTCTAAATATTTTACTTTTACTTAGATATCTTTACTTAATACGATTGTTTCAATACAAGGTAACTACGAGCATCACGAACCTAGGATACCTAGGGACCTTTTTCTTTGCTATGGGGTTTACTCTCATCGACCTCGGTTGACACATTATCGGGATGCCATAACCATACTTTTATTTTGACGTCGAGATCAGTTGCACTTTGTTTGGCGCAACATGGCCAGATATGGATCTTGCGCCATTAAACTCAACTGTCACTCAAGTTAAAGTGGGGTTGAATGCTGTGAGAGTAACTACTTTTATATATATAGCCTGTGTTCTTGTTACTTAAATGGATTTAAAAATAATGAAGACCTTCCTTAATAGTCCTTGGATTTTATGTACGTCATTAATAGGCAACAGCACGCGATTGCATAATTCCACTTGCATGGATTAAAGTTTATTTCAACTCGAGTATTTTCATTTAATTACAGAAATCGTGACTACGAAGTAGTCTTTTACGTGGCGTATTTTTTTCTTTGATAAACATGGGTGACCCTCCCAAGCATACTCTAGCAATCATTCTCAACTTTAGATCCTTGTCAATTCATTTAACTTTCTCTAACGTCTAGATAAGTTATTCATTGTTTGATGCAGTATAGCCAGACTTTACTTTCGAGCTATACGCCACAACGTTCACTTTTTTTTTTAACTCTGAAGTCTCTTAAATCTGGAATTTTGCTTGCTTTCGAAATTGAGATGCAATTGGATTAAGTATCGGGACTAAAGTTTGAAATGTCTGCTTTTGAGCTGTTCTTGAACGTAGCATATCTTATTGCCTTAGTGTTTTAAACTAATTTGTGTAAAATTAACTGAGAATAATTCCAACTGTTGAAGTATAAGTTGGAGATTTGAAATAAATGGTGAATTGGTGCCCCCTTTTTATATGCTCTAATTCCATTTATAATAGTTTAAAATACTACAATTCCCAATTTTTAGCTAGAATGTGTTTGTCTGCTACTATGTTTATAGGAACTACATATTGATTCATGGTACCCCCCTCTCCCCATAACTGATTTGCTTTTATAAAACGAATTGGACTTTTACAGCAAATTTGAAGATTTTACTTGGAGCCTTTTTTATTATCTTGTGTGTGATTCTTATTTTTAAAATCCTATTATTTTGAATTATTTTAAAAAATGTTTGGCGCAGCATAGCCTGCCTTGGCTCTTGCGCCATTAAAACCCAACAGTCAATCACTCGCATTTATTCATGATTCTTATTACAAGAATCTACTTACTTTTTTCTGGATCTACTTATCAAATTTGACATTGATGGTATGTTCTGGCGTTGCTGTCTATCTGACTTCCCAATTATGGATCTCATAAATAGGTCAGTGCTTTGTGTTGTGCGTTTGAACATCCAGAACTACCCGCGTTTCCCGAGATATCAACATTTCTAGATCTTTTACATGTTTCATAAGGTATTTGAAATGAGATTCGCCGAAGAGAACGTATAGTAGTTGATCCTCTGCAAGAACCAGGGCAAAACAAGTCAGGGACAATTGTTTAAATATCCTCTGCCTCTAAACTTCTGTAAATTAAAAAGGTATATATAAAGTGGAAAAAAAATTAAGTACTTGTAACCTTAAGTCAATATTTTTTTCTTGGATTTCGTCACAATATCTAAATTTCTCTTTCAAATGGTAAAATGAGATTTTTCTTATGGAATGGACCCTTCCTAAACAAAATTTTTTGAACAGATATTATGTCCTCTTTCGATCAATAAGCCAACCTTTTTTGAGGGGTAAGACTCTAATATTAAACTATACAAAAAAAGTTTGTGCATATACGAGAATTAATAGGATGTATATGGATAGAGCAGTAAAAAAAAATTAATCTAATGAAGATGTCGTGTTTTGTAATTAGATTGCTTTCAAAGTACCTTTACTTGAGTTCTTCTCTAGATCTCTTAAAGTCTCTCAAATTGAACAGATATCGTACATTAGATGCTTTTGTAAATAGTCCAAAGCAGAGTTGCATTGTTAGTTATGTTGAATATGACTACTTTTTTTTTAAACAGGAATACTCTTGGTGCATTTGAAAATTGTGTAAATATAATTCTATCGAGAAATGTTTTAGACGAAGTCAAAGACAAAGATGCGGCTTTCCGAAATATGTATTTCATGCTTGAACTTGGTGGAAAAATCGGAATTACGTTTTATATCGACAGTTTGGTGCACTTTTGGATACAGAAAATGACTTCAATGCTACTATGGAAACGGTACCAGGTACGTAAAAAATACTAAAATACACAATTTCTTACTCAAACTTGTATGTATAATATACACTCGTTTGAAAAACGGGGTCATCACTAAGTCTTATTTCCTACGTGTGAATTATTTTTGTTTATAGGACGAGACATGGTGGTGTCGGTTCTTGTGTCGTCCTCGTTACTTGACCGAAGCTCAAAATTGGAAAGTCCGTCCCGATAGCTCTCGTATTGCTTCTTAGTGAGACCTTAATGTACAATCGCACATTAGAAATTGTTTCTGAAACAGTCTTTTTTGAATCCTTGCGTACTTCCTGAAACAGTGGAGGAAAATCAAATTATTTCATTGGACATAGTGAAATATGGAGTTTCTGTAGACGGTGTATGGCAATGTAGTGGCTATAAATTTCTGTCGGCTGTGTTGCTACAATGAGTAAATACGTTAAAGTACTAAACATACAATTATGTCATCGTTAGTTCCAACTAAAACTTATGAATTATAACTGTGAAAAACTTCAGAAAATGTCAAATATAGAATACGAGTCTTCGAAAGCTGATTTAGTGGAATTTCACGGAATCATCTTTAAAAATGGAAATCGTGTGGACGCCAATTCTTCGGCCAGAAAAAGAAACCAAAAACTTTAATTAATTGAAAAGTAGGGAGACTGTAATTCGAAAGGTTTCATGAGAATGAATTACATCTATGTAACAGTGTAACTATATTGTAACATAATGGGCATGTATATAAATGAATGGACTGTGGTATGAGAAAATTAAAATCGAAAGCTAAAAGCCTATCGAATAAAGGGAAAACTGATTACCGTAGAATTCAAAATTATTAAACTAACTACTTTATGCAGAAATGTCTAAGTTGAGTTTTATGTAGCAAAATGAATTGCTGTTCTCTTTTGTCGTGCGTCAAATATTACGAACACTATTCATGTTTGTTTTCCCATAGGAAAAAAAAACTGATGTCATTTTAAGTGGGCGTTGGTAAAAAGAACAAAATTTACTGCAATATATATTGGTTTATAAATGAGGTTTTAAATAAAATTAAACCACTATGCTTAAAATTATGCGGTAAAGAAATTTTGAAATAGTGGTGACACTGACGCATGAATGTATCAACGGCACAGTTTACCAAAACTGTTAAATTTGAAGTTTGATACAGTAATTCAAATTAATGAAGGGTTCTATGGCGTTTTAAGTGTTTTCATAAGATCAAAATTGAAAATGTAGGATTTTGTTGTTTTATGGGGATATAAAATTTTTGACAAATGCAGAATTATCGTATCTGTACGAAACGTAGACCCACAAACCCGTGTTGTGACTGGGTATGTAAGAATAGTATCCCTGTAGCTCATGAATATCGTAATAGGACAATAAAATGGTAACTTATATATCTGGGATATAGCCGGGCATCCTGCCCTGGGGCTTATATTAGGGGACCACAGAGGTTTCTTGAGGTAGTAAGGGTATCATGAGCCCGAAACACCCTAGTGAACTCTTTCTCACGGGGTTTTTGCTATGGTCAAAAATATTTGACGCACCCCCAAGGTCACCTGAGCAATCCTTTTATAGTTACGACCCTTTTTGTCTGACTATTTTTTCCTTTTGAAAAGTCTAGACTATAGCCATATCTGGATTAAATTTCTCTCACTCCCTCAGACTCGTATACAAAGAAGCATAGAAGAAGATAAGACTTCTTAAAGAAATATGCTTCGGAAGGTAAAAATGGAATATTACAAATTTGGTGTATTTTAAGGTGTCAGACTATGTTAAAAACTCTAATCTCGGAAAAATACCGATTTTTTTTATTTATCCATTAAAATATTTGAAATCTTCTTTCTGAAGCTACCTTTCAATTGTAGCTACGGTACATAGAAATCAAGTTATAAGTATTTTAATAGACAATTTCCAAAAAAAAAAAAAGAATTGCCGGAAGTCCCGATTTCAAAACCAGAAGTTAATGTCTTCTCAAAAATATTCATTTGTTTTTTATATCTTTAAGAATATTTACTATTATTTTTTTAAAAACTTAATATATTTTAAGATTCATTTTAAAAAATTTGGCATTATATTTAGTCGTACAATTTTCAAAAAAATCAGTGGCAATATACACTGTATACTGTTTTGCTGCGCAACATTTTTTGAATTACGTCAGAGCTCTGTTTTTAACTGTCATTTTATTTCTGTATTTTAAATTTCTGTATATTAAATTTTTAGATTAATATTCTTTATTTCAATTATGGATAGTACGAAAAATAAACGACAGAGCAAAAAAAGGAAATTCCATGGTAATCGTCATTCTGCTTGCCAGACAACTGATACAGTCAGCACGAGCAGCAAACGTAAAATTGGAAATGAGGAAACAATAATGAAGGATAGCTTCAAAAAAGAAATGAATACACATTTGGTAATAGGATTTATAGCTTAGAAATAATTTAAAATGTCATTGAAATGCTGAGTCGCCCTCTGTATTTATTACAAAGTTTAGTACTAAAGGAAGAGTCCAGTTTTGGTTTTCTTTCCTATATGCTCTTGAAATGCACAAACTATAATTTTATTCATAGTTTTTTATCAACTAAAAAAGAAACAAAATGAATGAAATCAATATGCAGTTTGTTGTAGGTATGCGTTTAATTGGAAAAGTCCATAATGTCTCGAAATAGCAGAGTGCTGCATTGGATATGCCATGTTTATCAAAGTCAGCTTTCTGGAACTGTGAAAAGAAATTGTTCAAAGTTACAATACCTATTGCGCAAGATTCTATGAATACTGCAGCTTCTAAAATAAAAGATGAATCATCAAGAGGAGAGTTTGACAAGCTGTGGTGTATCTTGTGATGGTACTTGGCAACGTCGAGGTCACACATCATTGAATGGGTGTGTAACAGCTTTATCCATTGATTCAGGTGAAGTTGTAGATATCGAAATCATGTGGAATAATTGTCACATATGTACTCGAAACAAAAGATTCAATGTATCCAGTGATCACATTTGCTCAAGTAATCATTCTGGGTCATCATGCAGCATGGAATCTGTCGGTGCATATCACATCTTTGAACGGTCTTGCCATTTGTGACAAATGAAGTATTCGCCCTTTTTTCGACGCCCTTTATTTTTTTAAAATTAAGTCGTTTATATCTTTCATTACTGTAAAATACAATATTACAATGCTATGCCTCAATGAACCTAAAATGTAATTTTTTTCAAAGACTTTTACAAAATAGACTATTGAGATTTTATATTGATATGAAAGGGTTTTTATAATACTGTAAAGGGAAAATTACAATGACTTCATACAAACTTTCAGTGTTCAGAACTGTAACTACCATAACATTCCAAAAGTTAATTATGCGAGATTTTCAACGATTGTTTAGCGCAGGATAGCTAGAACAGGCTCTTGCACCAAAAAATTACCATCTCTCACTCAACTTCTCACATAAGGGCAATATTATCAAAACGATAGTCTATTCTCTGGATATATTATGATCTGTGTTATTCAATTTACAATATATTTTCCCTTGAGTTATGTTTTACAGATTGGCTTAATTTTTGGTAATATCTGTATAAAAATGTCCTTTATGCAGTAAAAAATGTACACAAAATTTCTTGTGGTTTTCCAATTTTGAAGCCCCTTAAGTTCATAAAGTATGTATTTGTATAGAAAATTTGGGTTGTTTCCAAATGCTTTTTTTCTGTTACCTTAAATTTTAGTTTTTAACGTTCACATACGAATGGGAAGAAGTTTGCTAATATTCTTAGTCCGGTTTGGTTTTGACCTCCGATCTGGGGCCGCGGTAGCCTAGTGGTCTAGGTCGTGGACTAGCGACCGACAGTTTTCGTTCAGTCGCGGATTCGATCCTTGGCCGCCAGAGACCCGCCGTGTAGTCGGGGCTGATGCACGTTAAATCTGTTCACGGCTTAAAGTCCTCCCATGGGCGTGGTGGGGATGTTAGGAGAGAGGGTGCCAGCTTGGTTGTCGTCCTCGTCACTTGACCATGGTTCAGAATTACGAGGTCCGTCGCCAATAGCCCTCGTGTTGCTACTAGTGCGACGTTAATAAAAACTAAACTAAACTAAAACTTGCCTCCGATCTATCGTACTGTATGAGTTAGCACGAGTTTGGTTTCCACACTTTATCAGAAGCTGATTAAGGTGGTATTTAACAATTTGCATCAAAGTTTGAAAATGCTTGGAGGTAAATGTAAAAATTGAAGGAGTTAAGAATTGCAAGCGATATTAAAATAAAGTAGGTCTACCTTACTAAGAGTTGTATTGT
>BMAW01092645.1:46342-71693 GCA_019974015.1 Nephila pilipes | reverse complement strand
AAGGTGACCAGATTTTAACATTCGAAAAGCGGGACACCATTGCCAGGCGGGGGGGGCCGCTTGATTAAAAATTTGGTACCTAAATAATTTACTTACTTGAATCATCTGAATAGGTGATTTGTTGACATCACTTGTTTAACTAGCTCGCAGTACAATGTGTATCGTTTGAGAGACAGTCACAAAATTCAATATGCGAAGGCGTGACTTCTTGGACGATCAACAAACTCTTTACACCTTGACCCTTCTCCTCTCTTAAATTCCCCTTCGTTTCCAATTTTTGTATAAGATGTAATTCCTTTGCAACTATGTTCCAAATGTTGTTAGATCTCTAGCAGAACATGTCGCCATAAGAAAAAAATCTGCGGAAGTGTACAAAGCGGGACATTCTCTCTTCAATTTACTGCTACAAAATGTTTTCATCGCTGCCGATGCCGAAAAATGCCACTGTTGATTAAGTCCCGAACAATGGTGGTCGTATTCTAGCAACTGATCAAGGCTAACATTTTAATAATCAGTTCCTGATAATCAGTTCTCAAAAATTATTATTTGTAGTAAAGTTGAACGAAATAAAATTTACAAAAATAATATAAAGTTTATATCCTGGTGAAATAGCTACATGGAATCCGAAAACCGAATATTCCCTTCCCTTTCTCCTACCGTTCCCCAGCTTGCTGTGCATTCGTTCTAAAAAAATCAGGACTTTCTTGAGATCCAGCGGGACGCGTGATAAATTGTTAATAATCGGGACTGTCCCGCTAAAAGTGGGACGTCTGGTCACCTTGTACTTATTGCACGTACGCAACTGCTGATGTCGCATTAAGGACACCGGCAGCCTATAAGAGAAGCTACTGATTAATTTTCAAAAATAATTAAATGTGTGTTTTATATTTTAGTTGATAACACGCCAGGAATGTTGTTGTGAGTTTTTATAAATTTCTTTTAGAATTTTTATTTCAATTAATGGAACCTCTGAGTTTGACTCATAGAACCAAAGATTCATCAGAACGCAGTTTAAAGACCATTGTTCCATATAATATATTATTTACCTTTTAACATTTCCTTCATCCCTTTCCACACATTTTTGCCAACGATTGACCAGTCAGGAAAACCCTCATAGAAGAATTCTGGGGGTGATTATTGGTACCAAGTTTTTAACAGCAGCATTCACCTTGTCATCAGAATAAAAGTGATGCCCCTAAGAGAGCACTTTCATTTTTGGGAAGATATTAAATTCTCAAGGTGCAAGGTTGGGTGCAATGACGTCTCGCTGCTTCAACATCTTCAGTTCTCAGCACACCAACGACACCTGAGAACAAAGAAAAATGATGCATAGAGGACATATGTAGCTTTCAGGGACTATAAATAAAAAGGTTGTGACCATGGTGGCATAAATTCATGGTGGCAATCAAAACTTGTAGATTCAAAAAAAAAAATTGCCCACGTATATAGTGACTAATCATATTTTATGAAAATCTTTTATGTAATAACACCGGTATATAAGGAGTTTTTTTTATACATGGGTTTCCTTTGAAACTTCACACTTTGCATAACATTATTTTTTTATACCTTAAAATTTTACGAGGGGATAACTTAATTTGCTGGTTTTTTTATTCAACTGTTTCACGTTATAAGCAATTGGAATTATGAGTAAAATTTAATTCTTTAAATAATTAGTTTTAATCAATTAATTTTTATTAATTAAAGTTAAATTATCGTATTGTCATTCAAAAAATCATGTATAGAAAATTTCAGCTCAACTGAGCACATTAAAATGTAAAAAATAGCTTTTAAAGTTTTGATCCAGGCATATAATGTGGGTAGAAGAAAACCCATTATAAATTGTACCTAACTTCATGTTTAACTGCATTTGCTTCTAGATTTTTTCATTTAATATAAACATAACAATTAACTTAAAATTTAAATTTTCTTATTTATGAGATTAGTATCGTCTTAAGAAATTCATTACACTTAACTGGGATGCAAATAAAGTATGTCTTTGAACTCTTTCAATATAATTAACGTACTTAAATAATTAATTGATGGAATGTTTTACTGTGAATGAATTTTAAGTGTTTCTTTTTCCTAATCTTAACAATCCGTGTGAAATTTTTCGTGTCAAAACGTCAAATTATTCAAAGATAACGAATTAATTTTCTTTGCATTCTGTCAATATAACTATTATAAAAGGTATATTTTTTAAAAAAATAATTACAAAATTTTGATTTAATAATTTGAATAGCATCATCATTTTAAAAGACGCAAAACAAAGTTTTCTATAACTTATTTTTAAAAATTACTAACCAAGTAATGATCTTGAAGAGGAAGAAAGAAAATAATAAAGGTATACATGATGAATTTTTAACAAGAGTAAAAAGAGAGAAGGATGTTTTTAGCCAGAAATTTTTTTGATTTAAATGCTAATGATCAATCATCGGGAAAGAGATGCATTTTCTTACAATTATAAAATCATCAATTAATTTGTTTTAGTGGGAATTAGAAGTTATGAGAGAGAGAGAGAATTTTAAGCTATATATAACACTATTATTAAATTTTGAATAAAGACTAAAAACATGTTTGATATTTCTTAAAGTGGAATTTCTGTTATAAGTACTGAATATTTAAAACATTGTTCTTGATTGCACTGTCATATACACCAGTCTTAAAATTTAGATCAATTTCTGAACATCCTTTGAGATTACAAGACACATTTATTTTGCTGATGTTAATTTCTAAACAACCTTTTCTGATGAACATATGAAGATTATATTATTCTTCCTTAATTTCATTTTTTTAATTTTCTTCTTCAAATTTTTTTATCCATGTATGCTTGTATATTAAATTAATAAGGATAAAAAATTAATTTTCTTAAATTTTTTTCAGAAGTTTGTTTTTTATAAATATTTCTTTATTCATTTACAGTACATTCGTGAGTGTCTATCTTGTGATAAAACTCCAGAATTAATTTTAATATCATCTGAAAAAATACAATGTAAGTTCAGTTTCTTTCTTTGAAATTTTATTTTATGAATATGGTTCACTATATTATTGTGTTTGTTTCTTAATATAATAACAATTTAATTAATGGTTCCTTATGTGCGTTATTATGGATAAAATTTGAAAAACACAAGAAAAATAAGACCTGATTCTTATATACCATACAAGTCTTTGAAAGACTTTTCGGGGGAAGAATTTCATTCTAAGGACTGCATCGGACAAACTGCTCTAATGCTTGCAAATTATGAATAATTCTGATTTAAATTACTATGTTCTGATCTTTGCATTTATTGACCATTTACTTGCTGCTTGATTGCCCCTAATCACATCTCCCTAAACTCAGTTAATACAACAAGTAGTTTTGAACTACAATTAGATGACAAGGTTGACACTTGAGATAGTATCCATTCTCCACATCAATGCCTCTAAGGGTACCTTCCTTGGTAAGTATGGGCTTCATGACTCCAACGTATCCTAGTGATCTTTTTCCTTCCCATAGGAATTGTTGTCTTTGGTAAATATGAATGACATGTGTTCAGGTTACTCTAGAGATCTTTCTCAATTTTCGACCCTTCTTGTCAATCAATTTTTACCTTTTTCTAATTTCTAGATCAGAAACGCACTGTTTGGCACAACATAGCCAGAATTAGCTCTTGCCCCATAAACCCCAACTTCAATTCTCCGCATCCTTGCACCGCCAACAAGAGGACCTTAAAATATTTAGCTGAGTCCAACCTCTCCTAAACCCACTGCAGGATGTTCTTATATTTAATAGTTAAATAAAATTTACAATAAAAATGATATTTATAAACTATACTATTAGTATTAACTGAAAATGAAATAAAAGATGGGAAAATAATTATGCCAAATTTATAAGTATATATATTTTAAATATTTAATAACTAACTCAGTAATATATTCATAATTTATTTTTTTAGCTAATTCTAACTCAATGGATAATATTTCTATGGAAGAATTTATTGATACAAATATAAAATAATTTATAATTATTTTATTTATAATTACTTGAGAAAGATCAAAGATCTTTCTGCAAATCCTATGGTATTGGTAGCATCAACGTACGTTTTAAAACCGTAACTAAAAAAAATATAGTACAATTCATATAATGAATACGATGTGACTTTTAAATTAGATACTTCAATACCGATAAATAATTTTTAAATTCATACTGTAGAAATTAGTATTTATATACATCATATTTATGAAGCTATTACTCAGTGATAAAATTTATGAATGTAATCAATGTCGTCTCCGCTACCAATATTAAATTACAGTTGCATTATTAATCTGTAACTTTTAAGAAGATCGTTTCGTATCTGTTTCAAAATTTGAAATTGAATTGAATAAAAAACAGAATTATATGAAAAGACGTGTGTCTCATGCTCATAATAAATTTCGAATATTTTCTTAAACAAAATAATTGCACTAATTAACTATTATATTAACCTATCTTTAATTTGGCATTTGATAGTTTAGATATTCTATAATTCGTGCGCGGAATGAGTCTCTCGCTTTTGGATCTTTTCGTGTGGATTCAGGGTGTTTATTGACTTTAACCACGAGATCACTCAGTGTGCATTGTAACTGTATCCTATTTCTAACGAGTTATACATCGCGTTTGTAGAAAGCATGTGATTAGAGTAGCTTATCACAATTTTTTTAGCTATAATTGTATTGTATTAATTTTTCTTCTGTTTTTTTTATCAATACAAGAATATTCAATTAAATTAATGAATAATGTTTGATTTTAGTTTTGTAATTGCAAGAATGACGAAATACTTCGTTGGATATTTATATCAATTGCGTAGGTTCAGAATGTGCATAAACACTTTAAATACGTGTTTAATCATTGACACTTTTATCAAGAATGATTTATCTTTAGTATTCCGGTTAAAATTATATTGACACTCAATTATCTAAAAAAAAAAAAAAAAAACGCGAATCCGGCATAGTCTTGATCCCAAACGGAAAACCTTAAAGAGAATTTTTGCACTAAGAGTATAACATCTTAATTATAAAAAAATAGTTGGATCGCGAGGCTTTGTGCAATCGCGAGGCTTTTGTACTGTCTTAAGCCGTACGCTCGTGCAGATATCGTCGCAACAATAAGCTCTATAAAATCTAGAAAAAGAATCACTTTTCTTTATAAGTGATAGTTAATATCACTTATAAAGAAAAGTGTTTCTTTTTCTTTCGCTTCGCAAGTACTTTCTGAGATTTTAATCTAATCAATAGGTAAGTGTTTAAAAGATAATTGATTTTGTAAGGGAAAATGCCTTTAAATATCTGTCAATCTGCAAATCAGTGATTGAAGATTACAATCGGTAATTCCCCAATTAAAAAAAAACATTTGTGAGACATCAATTAATATTAATCATAACAATATATCGATTAATTTTACGAAGTCGTGGTCCTTTTTGTATTCAAATATAATCGAACTAATCTAATGCATGCAAATATTTTGACGTGAGGACTATTGTTTAAATTATAACTGGATATATATGAGGCTCGATTGAAAAGTAAAGCCTCCATAGTCATAAATTTTTCATTAGTTACCCGATATTCAGTTCTCGTTGTCCCTAAAAGTTATATGTTTACTTTATGTGATACATCTTTCAGTTTTTGACATAGTCTCCATATCTTTCTACTCACTTGCATCACTACATGATTAGTAGGTAATCCCGTTGGAGAATTCCAGTAATACATGGTAGTTTTCACCTCGTCGCTAGAAAGAAAGCGATGTTCCTTTAGCCTCTATTGCCAAGTGCTCCTAGTATCGAACAATTCTTTCCGTCAATCGTCGGTTTGAGTCTCGATGCCATTAAAGACCCACCCTGTAATGGGGTTGATGCCATTAAATATGTTAAGATTCCAAATCCTCGCGGGAGTGTTACGTGAAAGTTTGGAGAGTAAAGAGCGAGCTTAGATTCGTCCTCGTCACTTGACCAAGGTTCAAAATTACAAGGTCCGTTGCGAACAGCTCTAGTGTTGTTTCAAAGTGCGACATCTATAAAATAATAGAACTGTTTCAAAAAAGGATATTTATTTATAATTTATGAGAAATATATTGTCTCCTCCAGCACATTTTCCATTGGCACCCACTCATGGACCCATTCTTGTTTTCCGCTTGTCAAAAAGTGTGCGATGTTCACTTGCTGTTTTCATAGCGGTGATGATTTCTGCCTAACAGTCTCTATAGACTCAAAATGGGCTCCTTTTTAGAGCAGATTTTATTTTTGGGGGGAAAAAGTCGTAAGATACCAAATCGGCAAAATATGGAGCTATTATTTTAAGACGGAACTCGGATTGCTAATCCAATAGAACTTCTATTTTCCTCCTCAGGTCTAGACTATTTAGTTTATTTAAATGCAATTAGTACATATGAAAGAGTAAAAAATAATGAATTACATTGTAGAATTACATTTTTTCACTGATTTTTAAAAAATTATGTCTATTCTAATCATTCATTTATGCGTTTTCAGATCTTCAAAATTATTTTTAAAAATTGGAGTAAACTTTTAATTCTTCAGAGACTTTCAAATACACTTTCTTGCATTTAATAAGCACAGTAGTCTACATTTGAGAAGGAAAGTAGAAAATATATAGGAATAACATAACATTCATGAGATTTCAAGATATTCCATAGATGGGAATTTTAACCTGATTTGTAGTAGCACTGCATGTTCAGTACAATACCAAATGAAAATGATTAATATTATTTATAGAGTAATACAAAATATTTCGTTCGTGTTTTTTATCATGTGGATTCCTTTACCAATCGTGCAAATTAAATACTTCTATATTTTATATTTATTGTGGAATACAACTGTCGAAATTCTTCAAATAAATCGGAAAAGAATATTTAATTATTATTCATTTTAGTGGAACGCCCCCTGGAAAAGAGTAAATCCGAAGAACTTCAAAGGACGCGTTCTTCTGCCAGCGAGTCCTCCTCGACGCTCAAAAGGAAGAAGCACAACAACCTTTCCACGTGGACTGTTGAGGAGCCTTTCACCATTACTATTCATTCCGTCCATAAGCTCAACCACGATAGCAAGACCAAGGTGAGTCTCAAGTCTACGAATGGTTGTTGTAACAACTATTTTTGATTCAATTGAAATTTTTCATTCCTAAAATAAAAAAAATATATATCTTGAGGTTTTAATTATTCATAAGAAATAACCGGGATACCTGGATGAAATTTGTTCTGCATATCAATTGATCCTTATGTACAAATTTTGAGCGGCCTAGACAGATTTGGTTCTTGTTCCATGATGAATCACTCACTTTTGCATATAATGTTGTAAATCAGTGGTAGTCAACCCGACCTCCCACTAGTAGACGTTTCAGCTTTTTTGGTGGGAAGCAGCGGAGCAACCAGACGGCGCTGTGATTACATACTAATCGACAAACTGTTGACCAACAAAAATCGAGGAAGAGGTCAGACTCTGTTACAGGATATTTGTATAAGGAACTTACCCGCCCTCTATCACGACCACCTGGCAAGAGTCCGCGAGCGGTCAGGCACCTGATCAGTGGTCCTTACCCGACACCGAATCCATGGGCAGTTTATGACCGCTATTGCCACCCAAAAACTAACAGTTCGTTGTTTTATTGCCTCATAGACAAAGAACTCCATTGTTCGACGCTTCATTGTATCACATAAAAATTGATGGACAATTAAGACACCAATTAACTTATAATTTTGTCTCAATTTCAGAAGTTTTAGGTAATAGGGTGACATTCTAGGAATCCACTTGAACCAGCCGATTCACCCCGATCGCAAAGAAGGGATGCCACATTGGTCAACACCGCATTATAACATTTTATAAAATGCACAAACACGGATACTCACTAACTTAGTCTCGTCTCGACTAACTCTCGCTCTACCAGACACCTGCAACGTTTACCAATCCTCAATCTAGAGTCACCCAGCATTTGTTACTCTGCCAACACATTCATAATTTAAAAGTACGAGGAGCTGCGATTATTACTTCCCGATCCTGACTCTCAACGGCTTTTGTTGAATCCTAATATCTTTCAATATTATGATCATACGAAAGCCTCGCGGGATCGTGATAGCCAGCGCCTTGATTGACCATCCACGTCCAGCGTAGATTGTGCTGTACAGCGACCGGAACACTTGATCCAGTCTGACCAACGTCTGGAGACCGGATCAGAAAAGCGCGCAGCTTTTCAAAAGTAGTGAACACGCAACAAATTTCAGGCATATAAGTTTTGTTTACGTTACGTAAGTGAAGCTAATTCATTACGTAATCGAAACTTAAGTCAGTACTTGGTAAGATTTCTGAGAGCAAGCAGACGCTTACTGCTTCAAGCAAAATATTGTAGGCCCATGTCTCAAAACAAGAGATACGCACGTGGCTATTCGCCAGAGTATATAAGGATGGGTTTCATAGAATCTGTTGTGAATAAGCATCATCTAATGTGTTTATTGTGCCATAAAATATTATCCAATGAGGCAATGAAGCTAAGTCGATTACGAGAGCATCTTTCTTTAAGGCGCCCAAGCGGCAAGGACAAGAACATTAAATATCTTCAGGAAATGTATAATTTTTTTTTCAAAATCTTTCAGCTATCGTTAAATCACACATTTAAGATATAACATATAAAAAAGATGGATTAATTGCCCTTTATTCCATTGCACAATTAATTGCCAAAATGTGGCAAAAGTTATAATATTGAAGAAACTGAAACTATATCCTCTGTAAAAGAATTCATCTCAACAGTAAAAAAAAGCATCAAATCTTAAAAACTTTGCCTCTAAGCATTTAACGATATTAATTTTCAACTTCAAGGAGCTAATGAAACTATTACATGTTGCCAAAATATTCTGATGTTATTTATTGAAAAATTTGAATTACTTTACCATAATTTATTAAAGAGAGTTTCATCAGTTTCTTCAATTATCTTTTTAAAAAGATTATGTAACTCCAGAGAATATTAGCACACTCAGTTGCCACTTCTAAGCGAATGCAAATTGGACATGGGAAAAACGATTTAGAGATATTTTGAAATTGAAGGTATATGACTGGATGGAAAATAAATTTACCGCAAATATTGAAGAGGCTGATACAACTTGCAAAGAAGAACTGTTAGAAATTAGATATGATGAAGATAATAATTCGACGATGGTGAATAGAAAAATCTATAGCACAGTAAAGAAAAAAATGCTAGTTTCAAATCCAAATAAGTGGAAAATGGTATTCAGAGTATTGATTCCTTTCCCAGAATTTAATGCTGTTAATCATATCATAACCAAATAAAAAAAAAACACCTAAATATTTCCGAAAGGGGATGCCTTCGTTTGTTCCTTTCAAAAATTGAACAAGATAAATATTTAGTTTCCCATCCTCAGCCTCAGAGATCCCATTAATAATTCATTTAACTAATTAAATTTCTATGTATGCAAACTATAAATAAAAATATTTAATTAAAGCAAATTGTTTAATAAAGATTTATTCAGCGAATCTTAACCAAAAAGCGACATAAAGTACTTGGTAAGAAACTATTATAAAATATTTTAACTTGCTGTAACTGTACTTTATTAATTTTTTTAAAGAAAAGTTACTTTCGCACTTTATAAATCACAATTACTGCGAAACCGGTGGGTGGATAGAAAATGTTACTAACAGAGATAAATTGGGCGATAGGCATAAAAAAAAGTTGACTACCCTTGCCGTAAACTATAGCTATTGATATCGATTTCTTTGGTTTCAGGAAGCCGTAGATAGAAGTAATACGCATTATGGAGAAGATGAAGTTCAATCTGCTGAGTTCTATACTAACGGCCTTAAAAACTGTTGGGAGAAATGTGTAACTGCATGGTGACAATGAAAAGAAGCCACAAGATAAATTAATATACATTAACTCGCTGTTATCTTTGAAACTTTTCAATGTTGTGGATTATTTCAATCTACAATTTGCTGAAACCAAATAAATCAACATTAATATCTATAATTTGCAACATTGTACACATAAGGATCATTTACTATGAAGAATAAATTTTATCTAAGTATTTATGATTTTTTTTTTCAAGGTTATAATTAAAACTTTTCTTAGCTTCTTGTACATGCTTTCTTTAAAAAATTAAACTCTCTGATGTAAGTTAAATCTTCTGTTAGTCGGAGGGAAGTTCCAGCTCAGAGGCCATCCTTCTCACTTGACAATGATTCGCAATTGCGAGGTTCGTTGCCAATAGCTTTTAAGTGTGATATTAATAAATTATAAATCAATAATCTCGATCCCTATGTGATGTAATGTAAAGGTTATAGATGATTTAAGTAAACATCGGTTGTTTGTTTAGTGTTATTTGTCTAATTTTAGATTCCTTTAATTAATTTTGTTTTATTAATTTGCATGTTGGTACGTTTCAAATGTTTGGGATGCGTTCCGTTTTAAATATAGGAGATTCTATTTTTTCTTCTTTTGTTAGTTTGGAATTATTTTCAATGATTCAAAGAGACAAGTAAAAATATATGATTTTTTTTTAATGTTATAATTTGATTGCTTGGATGTAGGACTTCGAAAAATCTTGGTTTGTACTGATTAACTGCTTGAATTTTCTTGACTGCTTCAATTCAGAAATTAATAAAAGCTACTCGAGTTAAAACTATTTGATTTGATTGAAATACAAGGTTATTCAAAATGAATCATTCTTTTTCAAAAATAAATGATCATGAATACAAAGAAAAGATATGAAAGTTTTATATTGTGGAAAAATAGATGGTCCTCATGTTCATGAAGTTTTTTCATGAAAGCTGTTGAAGAAACTTTCACAGAGATACCTCACAATTGGATCGGCCATAGTGGACCAGATGATGTTACACAGCAGGCCTCCTAAGTCTTATAATAAGACCTCATGCGATTTCTTCCTTCGTAAAAAGTAAAAAGTATACACCACAATTACCCACATAATTATTATGTGAATTGAAACGACGTATTTCTGCTGCTATGCAATCAATTACACCAACACTTTACAACATGTTTGGCAGGAATTTACACATCGAATTGACATTTTACCCGTAACTAAAGGAAGTTATATCGAACACTTGTA
Source organism: Nephila pilipes (assembly GCA_019974015.1). NCBI lineage: Eukaryota > Metazoa > Arthropoda > Arachnida > Araneae > Nephilidae > Nephila > Nephila pilipes. Next base: position 60,601 of record BMAW01092645.1, on the reverse strand, counting down.
AAAAAGCTTCAATGTTTTCTCTTTGCTTTCATGTATTACTTATTCCTTGGTGTTGTTTATTTATGAAAATATAGCATTTTGAAATCGAATGATTCATTTTGAATAACCAGGTAATTCAAGCTTTTAAGGACGCAAAATGATAAATGGATATACGTGTTATAATCATAATGATTCATTTTAGTTCTGAGACTTTTTTTTCTACCTGAATATGTGTTCTCAATTTAGGTTTTACTCCATGACATTAAATGAGAATACCCTTAAAATATCATTCGCGGGCGAATTCCCTTAAGCGTAAAATGTCTCCGTTTCTGGAAGGCTTAGTGCCGGTATTACCTCTTGAGATCAATAACTTAATTGGTAGAATATAGTGGTTAGATGTATACCGGAAGGAGTCCAATCCCGAAACTAGATACTATTCAAATAAACTAGAGTGAGATTAGCTTCGGCACATTACATTTAACGGACTCTCAAAGTCCTAATTTAGTAACATTGGGAAAATTAGGAGAATGTAATATGCTAACTAGGGGAGCCTGGTCTCCATGGAAGAGTCAGCATAAGCGGCTCCATAGATCACTTTTGTATTAATCTGCATCAGTAATTAGTTGTTCAAAAGTTAGTGATATATCCCTCAATCAGTGAAATTCTTTTATCGTTCAATTCTGTTTGGATAGCTTTACTGTGATATCAAAGCACGAATACAGAAATCGTTTTTAAGATGAAAGATTCAGCGTGTAGCGACATGAGGCATATACTTTCCTTCAACTGTCCTTATGGACATTTCCTGGATGATACTTCATTCAAACAACTCAACTTTCAAGTACGGAAAGCTAAGTCTATATATAAATTGAAGTGCAGTGAGGAAGAGAAAGGGGGGGGGGAGAGATGAAAATATATGAGACAAAAGAATTAAGATCACGGTAATAAGAAGGTTAGTGCGATGTTCGCGAAGTATTCTGGTGTGTGATTTTGTGAGATTAGAACTCAACACTGTCGGAGCAATTGCAAGAGGTACTCGCACTCTATTCCGGGAAGAGCATTCTCTGATGAGTTGCTTCTAGTGCGAAGTTAATAAAACCAAACCAAATCCAAAGCATTCTTTGATAGATTATAGAACCTGTTAGCATTCACAGAGATGGAAAATAAATTGTGGAGAGAATCCCTTTTATTTTAGGAGTAAATAAAGATATTTTGGATGTATCAAAATATTTTTAATTAATCAGCCTGCGCTTGAATTTCAGTTGAAATTTAGACCTTATGACTATACTTAAAGAGACGGGTAATAGGATATCCTCACAAGTGTACTACTTAAATAGACGTACCTAAAACACATTTTTTACTCCTCAGGTGGCTGTACAGTGTGGTCTGTATTATGCAGACGAAAGCTTATGCAGCCGGGTGTATCACACTTCGGAATGTGTGCTGGAAGAGGGGCAATGTGAATGGGAAGAGACAATTCGTTTTGACCTGGAAGTGTATAACTTGCCACGTATGGCTAAGCTCTGCCTCTGCGTTTACGAATCTAGTAATACGCAGAAAAATAGCAGGTTCAGGAAATGCCAGGTATGTTTCGTGAATAATTATTATTAATAATTGCTAATCATATTGTGTGATTAAATGTATAACAATACTACTACTTCTACTAGTTACTAATTTTAAAAACGAGACATGTATATTCCTTGATATGAACTGTTAATTTCAAATTCCGAGAGATTGATAATAATATTTTTTACAAAACTCTCTCATTCAATTTCCCAATGCACTTTCGAAAAGGAATTAAAGATTTTTTTTTACCTTCCGAAGCTGGGGGAAAATGATTTCAAAAGTTAAGCAATTTAAATTGTGTTAATTGACATGATTATCTGTAGTTACTATCACTGGTCTTTCTTTTCCTTTATCCAAATATAGATAGCAGAAACCAAAGACCAAGAAAAAAGCTTTAAAATATTCAACAATAAAACAGTTTTTTTTATTCATTTGACATTGAGCTTTAAAGAATGTTTTTCCTGTACAACTTTTTCGTTTTCTTCAGTTATCCCATAAAGAAATATGATGCTAAAATAACGTAGGGTAAATTATAAATGAAGGAAATGTTAAATTCAGAATTGTGTTAAAAAATTTATCGCCAAAAATAAAAAGTTAATACTGAGTAATATTTTTTAAATTTTTTTTTCTTTCGTTATGTGTATATTCCTCTTTAAATGAAATCAGTTCTTAAACAAATTCTGGACTTGCGAAACATGTACAATTTGCTGCTATTTATCTTTACGAATTTGAATTCCGTGGATAGAGAAGATGAACTTTATTTGATCCGTAAGTAAACAATTATTTTGATTGCCCTCTACGATACTTATCTAAAATTGTTTTGATACTAATGAAGATCGGTATCGAAACAATTATTGGTTTTACTTCTATTCAAATACTACATCACAAATATCAATGAAAATGGAAAATTGTACACTAAGAGCGATGACTTAATGAGATTTCCTTTTCCTGAAGATCTTTCAAAACTCACTGAACCTGATAGAGAACCCCAGAAAAAATCTTGTTTTATGAAGATAATTCTTTGCAAAAAAAATATCATGTTCCCCAAAAATTAGACCGGCCATGCATTAATTTTTGCTGCAAAGGATGCATTAAAGCTTATTTTCAAGAGATGTCTTTTTTATAACGATAACTAACAATTATTTATGTTCGAGAATCGCATTTATTGACATAAAATGTAACATGAGCCATTCGCAAAATTTCATTTAACGAATATCTTCGGTTTCTTTCTGACTCTAAGTTTCCAACTTCTTCCCAATAAAATGGAACTTATTGAAAGATAATGAGGTTGCAATAATAAGAAAGATGATAGTGTGATGTGCGCAGAGGTCCTGTTTGTCTGGTTGATTTTCTTTGATATGTTATAAAAATAGTTAGTACTCGTAGAAAGACTTGATACTGGTTGAGAGCATCCCCCTTACCAGAGGATTAATGAGCTCTATTTTGGGAATTTAATTGGCAACTTTAATCACTTTGTCTGTACTTGAACTTAAGTTGAAGTTTAGATTTTAATAATAGAGGAACATTTAAGATGACAGACAAGACAGTTAACAGGATTGCGTCACAATTCGTTGTCAAAAACAGTTATACTAATACATCTATATCGTCTTGTTTTAGAACATCATAAAACTCCAAACGCCGAATTACGAACTGAATTTCTTGATATTTCATCTCCTGAAAGATCATTGGCCCTATTGTCTCCTATCGAGCAGAGAGCTCTCCACATTTGATCATTTTCTGCTTATGTAGACTATTTGTAGAGCATTGGCAACACAACTATTCATTACTTTATCACCCAAATAACGATTTCTTGCAGCCGAGACTTCACAATGTTTTCGCGCTGATTTCTTTGTAGTCTATTTTCCAATGTTGTCACTTATTTCCAAGCGCAAATGGTTTTTAAATTTTTTGTTTGTTGTAGTTTCAAGAGTTTGGATCTATGCAACTATTCCTGCGAGAATCATTATTTGATCGATTCTTCTTTTTTCTCGTATTTTTAGCACGATAAGCGTTGGTAGAATCACACACACTTGTTAACACAAACCAAAAAAAAAAAAAAAAATGCTGCTTATTTGGCCATGGGGTCACTCGAAAAAAAGTTTATCCTTGGTTTGGCAATTAAGTATGGCTCCCGCCTGATTAATGATCTTAATAAGGATTTTTTCTGGGAATATGAGACTTTTTTTTTATTTTGAGAGCATTGTGAAAAATCAAGCTCTAGGCCTAATTTTTGAATTAATTTTTACTTACGGAGAAACAACATTATGTTATAATTTGCAGTACTAATCAGATGGATCGTTAATTGTTATATTGACAATATGGAATTTAATCATAGTACTAAACAAACTACAAAAACCTTTTTTGTTTTTTATACTAATTTACTTTCATAACCATAGTAAATTTCCCTCTTTATATTTGTTTGAGGCTCATATCTATTCCATAGGATAAATATGCTTGCCCCATCGCCTGGGTGAACACCATGCTGTTCGACTACAAAGGAGCCCTGAAATCCGTACCTCTCACTCTTTCCACATGGCCCTACCCTCAGGAAGGAGACGAATACTCAAGTTGCATGCTTCGACCCCTCGGATGGCTTTCTCCTAACCCTGCCAGAGATTCCGCCCTCACAGTATCGTTTGGCAAATTCCACCCCACCGCACAATTACTTTATCCTAGTCTCGAAGAAGTAAGTACCTTGTCTGTTTCAGAAAATTTTTCCATAAGTATCTAAATAAAAATTTGGATTTAAGAATTAATTTTCACTAAATTAAAACGATAGGTGATATTTATGTAGAAAATTAAATTGGTCCTTTGTAATGAATTAAAATGATTTTTTTTTTTTTCGTTTTTCTATTTTTTACCCACAGATCCTAGAATTTGCCAACAGGGAAGTCCCTGACAAGAATGGTTCATTTTCAAGCTGTGCAGACGTAAGAATAATTTCCTTTCAGAAATAATTTAAATTCGGTTTTCATCAGAATCTAGTTATAAGTTAAAATGCTACAGTTTTTTTAATTTAAAATCTTCATTTAAATTCTAATGAAAAAAACGTTATTTACTGTTGAGAGAGAAGGATTATTAATTTTTTTATTTTGTAAGTCCTATTAAGCTTTCATAATAGTTAGAGATCACAATAATTTATCTTTAAAAATACAATAATTTGTCTTTATAAACTTATAAAATAAATCTCGATTAAATGCACTTAAAGGTCCAAATTTTTCACATTTTTGGAATTCAAGTTTTAATCAGCGTTTTAAAGAAAATGTATTAGTTTCGTTTCGGAAATTAATTTACATAATAGTCGAACACACGATATTTATGTAGTTTTTGTGCATAGAGCCGAAGAAGTTCTTGTAATAACTGACAGTCAAATAATACTGAATATTAACGTATTAAAAACAAACAAGATATTAACAAAAGTGTTTCTTCTACAATGTTTGAATTTATTCTGAATTCTTCAATTTGTATCCCAAGAGGACTCACGTGGCGTTATCGTCTTAAGGTCATTTTGATTTCGGGAATGGGATGCTAATCTTATGGAATTTCTACTTCCTCCAATCAAACCTAGACTATTTTATTTGTTTGCATTAAATAGATAAAACAGTCTAGATTTGAAGAAGAAAGTAGATGTTCCACAGAATTAACATTACATTCACGAAATCAAAATGGCTGATAGACGAGAGCCTTAAGGTAATGCGAGAATCTTTCTCTTGCATAAGAGAGAATTTGTCCCTTTATTACTAATCTGCAGTGCTTTAAAAATGCAGAAATCAAAACGGACAATAAAGTTGTACTTAAATTAAATAATGCGATTCGTGGTGGAATAGTACGGTAAATAGTGCATTCAATGCGTGATTCGCTAAATTTTAAATTCGTCATGATTGTGATTGTTTATTTATGTCGTACTGAGAATCAACACGATAACTATTGGCAACGGACTTCGTGATTTTGAGCTTCGGTCAAATGATTAGGACGACACCTGAGTTGGCACTTCTGTCTCCAAACTTCCACACAATGCGTTTGGGGGGGAACTTGGAACAGATTTAACATGCATTAACTCTTTACATGGCAGGTCTTTAGTGGCATCACGGCTTAACTCACGACTCGACAAAAACCACGGGCCGCAAGTCAGTTATCTTGATCACTAAGCTACCGCGGCCACTCTAAATTCGTTAATTATATGACGTTGTTTTCTCACTTTGCGAAACAATCAATGATTAAATTTCATTGGAAAAGTAAAAGTCAGCTCTCTTAGATTCAAAAATAAAGAACATATAGATAATTATAGATTTAAAATTGTTTTTTTTTTCCTAATTTTATATTATATACTTCTTAAACTGGATATATAAAATCAAACTTGATTTCAAAAGTATTCATTTTCAGAGAAAAATTCCATCATTATCATTTTACGATCAATTCATGTAAATACTCAAAATAATTTGTACTGTTAGCTCCGTAATCCTAAGATACATCTATGTTTTTTACTTTTGAACTAGTCGCAGTTATCAAGGCTCAACACTTGATAACTGTGTTGAGCCCAGTTATCAACATGATACATTATGCGAAATAAATTACGACGTAATTCTTAATGCTATCAACACTAACAGCAACAAACAGTAATAGATTTATATGCCGAGAATTATCACGAATAAGAGTAACTCCAAATCACAAAAGCAAATTATAGTTACATCTGAAAATGCGTTTTTTTCCTCTCAAAAGCATTAAAATTTACTGTTTTTTAAAGCACATCTAGCTAAAACTTTTATACTTCATTAAAAATTGTATACATATGCATCAGAATATATAAAACAGGTTTTTATTTAAAACGGCTAATAAATGTTAAATTTGCACTTTGTTTATGAAAGAATAATTACAAGTGTAAATGGAGAGATATATTATCGCATTTCAAAAAAATTGTTCCAAATTTTTGTACTTCAGAACTCATAGCTATTATATATGATTTAATTGCAATTATCATATTATATATATATATTAAAAATTTGTAATGGTAGCTCATGTATTTATTATGGGATTATTTTCATTTCAGCCTCAAGCCAGCAAATCTCATTTACAGCAACTGCAGCAGATCTGCGAGAAGGATAGCCTGTACCAGCTGCATGAGCAAGAAAAGGAGCTAATGTGGTTTCTGAGAAAGCACTGTTGCGAGCAGCTGCCAAACTCCCTTCCAAAACTGCTCAGGTGCCTCAAGTGGAACGACAGAGCTGAAGTTGCACAGGTAATATTTGTCACTTTTTAGTTTCTTTCTTTAAATTGTAAATTTATTCTTGCTAACTGAATAACGGTTACGAAGGGAAATATCGAATTTCAATACGATATTCGAAAGTCATTTATGGGGTCGAATTGTGGATTTTCTGCCACATTGGACAAAAGATTTTAAGTATTTTTTAACTTTTATCAAGACTTTTCGTTTATTTAAAATCATCAGGTGACATTGCATTTTTTTTTTAAAAAAAAGAAGTATTTTCTCAGGTATCATACTAGTTATTTACATTTATATGATTCGTTGTCAATAATTTATTGAGAAAGTCTTATTAGCTGAACTTACTTAAATAAATTTTTCAAGGTCTGAAGTGATCTTATCTTTGAATGCTTAAATCTTTAATTCATTGATCTTCAGTCGTTATAGACGCATATTTATGTAAATGTTCCTGCCTAAAATTAAAACAATGCCTTCGAAGGTTTTCTATTTATTCCAATCCGTCTCGAGCAGAATTGCCTGGGTTTACGCGAGTTGTCCAGAAATTAAGACTTCTTAGTTTCTTAAAAATATCAAAGGTAATATATTTTTTGTAGAATTTACCGATTCATATACGTACATCTAACACTATTTTTCGATGCTGTCGTCTTCCAGTACAATGCACTTCGTTAATCAAGAGATTCTTTTGATAAAGGTATAAGAAAGAATCTACCGCCTCCTATTTTGGCCTTCATCGATGGTCGAAAATCATTTCCCATCCATAAACGACTTCATAAAGATGAAAAGATGAAGGCACTGGTGAGGATTATAAGAGAGGTGGTTGAAAAATCCCAACCAAATGAGTCCTACAGTTGCTTTGCGACATTGGCTGTGTGGGGATAAGCATTGTCATGCGACAAATACGTTCTTTTCATTCATTTTCCACTTCCTTTGTATTGAATCAAATTTCGAAACTTTTTTAGGGTTTCTCAATAACGCTCGACATTAGTTATTTTCCCCTGGGAAAGTAATTCAATGAGATAAATTTCTTTGCAGTCCTGAAAGATTAATACCACAATTGTTTGTGCTGAAACAATGTTGTGAATTTTTCTGCCAACTTTAGACTAACAATACCCCTTATGTTCCTTAATATAGCTCAACTCACGGTAAACATCTTTATTTAGTTATAAAAAATTTGAAACAGTGTGGAAGAAACTGCATTACGCTCCTCATCACGTAGCTGGCAGGATTCAGAATCGAGACACTCATTTCAATTCGGTGCCACAAAACCTGAGCCAAAGAAGAGCCCTTCTACTTCTAATATTTTGATCTTGAATGAAATGAAATGAGCTTTGTACAAAAAATTACCTTTGAATATCAGTTTCGATACTCTTACTTTCTGGGCGTCTCTTCTCACCTTAAAACCCCATACTCACTCACTAGCTATCTTTCTAAACTTCATAATACAATATGTTGTAGAAACTTATCCACTGACAAAATAAACATATGAGATTATAGGAGACAAGTTTTACTGCACATCACAAACATAACATGACAGGAAAATAAATGCATACACGAGAATCAAGCAACTGCTGACACCTTGTAGCAATTTCACGACTCCAAATCACTCCAGTACTTTCCGTATTCTAACTGATTGTAAAGTTCTATTCCTCGCTTTCCGATTAGTGATGTGGGCCTCATTGGAAAAAATCAATTCAAATTGAAATTCGAATTTCAAATTCAAATTCGATTATTATATTCATGTGATAATTTTGCATTCTAAATGAAATATATATATGTGTAACTAATTTTGCTCGCAGATGACAAAGTTACTTCAACTGTGGACGGTTATGACACCTTACAAGACCTTAGAACTGCTCGATTACGCCCACCCTGATCCAATGGTTCGCAGCTTTGCCGTCCACTGTCTCAGATCCATCAGCGACGATGAACTATCTCTCTACTTGTTGCAGCTGGTTCAAGCCCTTAAGCACGAGACTTACCTGCAGAACAGTCTGGTCAAATTTTTGCTGGAGCGGGCCTTGGAAAACAGACACACGGGACACAGGCTTTTCTGGCTCCTCAGGTAAATCACTTTTTCTATTCATACTAACCATATTTATTCCTTAAACATATTACTCAGGGTGATGCTAAGGATTCAGTCCCCTTAAATGAAAGATATTTTTTCTGTTCCTCCTTTTCAGGTACCTTTTTGTTATTTCATTAGTCCCTCCGGGCTTACCTAATTCAAGTTATCATGATCCGTAGAAACCCTAGAGTTGTTTTTCATTCCGTGGTATTTACTGCCCTTGGTAAACAAGGGTGACGCACCTCCAGGATACCCTAGCGATTCTTCTTTATTTTCGAACCTTCTTGTTAACCAATTTTTCCACTTTTCTTGCGTCTCGTATTCATGGCCGCAGTAGCCTAGTGGTCGTGGTCGCGGACTCGCTGTCGGCGGTTTTTGTTGAGTCATGGGTTCGAGCCTTGATGCCACTAAATATCCGTCGTATAGCTGGCGCTGATGCATGCTAAATCTGTCGTAGCTCAAAGTTCTCTCGTTGGCGCCGTGTGGAAGTTAAGAGAGGGAATGCTAGTTTAGATGTCGTCCTCGTCACTTGACCGAGGCTCAAAATTACAAGGTCCGTAGCCTATAGCCTCGCATAGCAGAAAGTGTGAGGTTAATAAAAACAATCAATGTGTCTTGCACACAGTTACATTTTTTTTTTATTATTATTCTCACGCTATTACACTTTCAACTTTCATTCCAAATTTAAGTTATACTTTAAACAAAGTGTAGGTAAATTTTTAAAAGCAAAGCTTTTCGACAAATAAGATTTAAGTGATTGAGCACTTTAAAATGGTCTATCAAAACTATATGAACCTGAGAATTTAATTTTTAGTTCACAAGCACCTATCTTAACTATAAAAAGTGAAATGTTCAACAAATTTAAATGTTGCTATGTAAAATTTTCAATGTGTTTTTTTTATAAAATTTAACCTTAAATATTCAAAAAATTTATGTTGTTTGATTAACACCCAAATTATAACAAAGGCTAATACTCTGATATTATCTAAGCTTGTAATTTTATTCTTAATGGATGAGAATGTAGTTTGACTTTTCGATCTAACTGTAACTAACATTTTTTGAGAAATTCAATTAAGAAAAAGCCTTTGTTTTTTGCAGTTAGTATATAGTAGGGAGGTTTTGTTGCGTGTTTTGAAATACACGCATCTGAAATTATGAAAAGACTCGCTGTGTAGCGGGGCTGATGCATGTTAAAACTGTTGATGTCTTAAATCATCCCGTTGATGTGATGTGGAAGTCCCAGATGTCATTCCCGTCACTTAATCGAGATTCAAAATTTCGAGGTCCACCGAGGTAACCACTAATTGTGATATTAATACACGATACTAACCTTAAAGCCACTGTTAGATTTCGTCTTATTTTTGATTTGTTTTCCCTTGTCATTTTTAGGCTGTACAACATAAAAAAAAAATCTGTCATATGTTTGCGCTCAATTTAATAATTTTCATATTGTTCATCAATAGCACTTCACGATATGTGTGCCTTCAAAAAAATATTAACATGCAGAATATCGCATCCATTTTTATTTGTAATACTGCATTTTAAAATGTTAAATAAAAATCTGGTGCTGAGATTTCAATAGCTGTTGGAAATTTTTTATTCAGATCGGAGATTCAGTTTCCGGAAGTATGTGTCAAATTCGGACTCATCTTGGAGGCCTATTGTCGTAGTGTTCCCACCCACCTGGAGGCCCTTGAGAAGCAGGTGGAAGCCCTCAACCAAATTAAGACCGCAAGCACTCAGGCACTCAAGAAGGTCAATGTCAAAAAGGTCTGACACTCTTTCAATGGCTCATTTTATTAGTAACCGGGAAAAAAAGGAATTGATTCTTTAAATTTTTGTAATATTCATAACCTGCATAAAAATCAATAATCTGAATTGTTAATGCGACAATTTTGCTTACTCAAATTCAAAACAGAGATGGATTTTTTTTTGTTGATAGATTGCTGGAAAAGGTATCTTTACCCGTTATTTGCACCCATAGAGAAAAAAAATGTGAAAGCGTTCTGAGGCATTGGCATGTTTTGGAGGGATTTCCCTAGAATATGCGTAACAAAATCTCAATCTCGTAAGCATTTATCACAATGATGCACACTTTGTTTTTACTACCATTCCGCTAAAATTATTTTTTTTTCTCGCCCCACATAAGAGTGGTTTTCCCCGTTTCACAAACTGCAAATTAAATTTTCTATTAAATGTACGGAATAATGAGAAAGAAAGCTTTGAAGTTTTCAGAAATATCGTCTTTTAGATAATACTATCTTACTTCCTCAACCACAGAATTTCCTTGTAAAACTGCTATAAAATTACTGCCTTGTAAAAATACTGCTTAAAACATGGTCGAGAAATACGGGTCTGAAATCGATATGAAGAAGAATGTTTTAAAGTATAAATAACGACCACGTCGCTTTTTATTCTCTAAACATTTCATATTTCTTACAAAACGCTGTTTTATTGTTGTTATTTATCAATTTATTATGCTTATTAATCATAAAAATACCCGAACCAGTGATTTATACCATTTCACTAAGTCTCCAAATAGTCGTCAATTTTTCGTGTTAGCTTGAATAATAAGAGAGCAGCGAAAAACAATAATAATATACTATTCTGAATTCATTCGAATTTTACTTCTCTTAGGATGGCAGGGAAAAACTGAAATGCTACATTCAAGAACTGTTCGGAAAGAAACTCCATCAACCAAAATTCTACGGCCTGCAAAATCCTTTAGATCCTCGGTTCAAATTTGGGAAGATCAGGTAAAAAAAAAAAAAATTTTTTCTATAATTCAAAGAAAATAGTGAAGGTACAGTATATGCTCAGATGTCAAACTGTTTTTTTTTCACCAACTTTATATATTCGACATTTAGGCCTAATATGGCCCGGCGTACATGAAATTTGACAACGCCTCATTACTAAAAAACAATGTTGACATCCGGGTGTGTACTGCTTCGGCTCCGAAACAATTTTCATTTCATTCATCTTTCTTTATTCAATTTAAACAAATGAACATTGATACAATCTTTTTTTTTTTTTTTTTTTTTTATTTTTTTTTTTTTTTTATTTTTTTTTTAATTTTTTTTTTTTTTTTTTTTTTACTTTATTCAGAATAGAAAAATGTAAAGTTCTAGATTCCAAAATGAGACCAATATGGCTGGCTTTTGAGAACACTGACACCTATGGAAAGGACGTTTTTCTCATCTTTAAAAACGGAGATGGTATGTTATCACTCTTCCTTTTTGCATAGTCTACAAATCATGCTTTAATGCTGAAATATGCTAAAGTGTTTGAAATTGAGCGGTGTTTTTCTTTTGCAGTTACATAATAACTTAAAAAGATATTTAAGATGACTTGCTGCTTTTCCAAGATATTATAATGAAAATATAGACGAATTAAAACAATACCGATATATTTTAATTTAAATTCGTAATAAATGTGCTAAAAATCTACGAAAGTAAACAGAAGACAGAATATCCACCAAATACATTAAGATAGTTTTTAGATATGTCTAAAATCAAATGTTTTTCAAAATAGTATTTAGTACAATTCTGAAAGAGTATTGTTTAAAATACAAGTCTAAGCATTTCCTAGTCCATTTTTTAAGCATCCTATTAGAAAGAATTCGACATAGGAAATATATATTCTCCAAGATCAATAATTTTTTTTTAAATTTTATAATTTTTTGCCATGGTTATATATTTAAAGGTGTACAAAAAAAAAGAATTAATGCATTGTTTCGCTTAAAAATTGTCCTATTAACAATACTTTGGTTCGAATAAATTGATATGATGTATATTAATTCTGCTATGTTTAAAACTACAGTCGGACTCCGTTAACATGTGGTTAAGTAACACGAGCCTGCTTTACATGCTATTTTACTATGGATCTCTCGATAAGTGATAGCTTCTGATATTACTCCTAGATATTATAGCTCCATAATTCTGTTTTTTCTTTTTATGAAATGCAGATAAATCTTTTGTTCGGATGATACTACGACCGCCTTTTCTGGGTAGACATTAATACGTTTTTTATGCTTTCTCTTATATATATATATATACTCTACAACAAAAAAAACGACGCACTAAGAAGGATTGTCCGATGGAGACAAAAATCGGCGGATAGGAAAATTATATACAGAATAGAAAACGATTGAAATTTCAGAAAGACTGAGGGATTTATTTCAGAATTACATAGTTACAAAGTAACGAGCTTAATACGGTGTTGACCCACATCTAGCCTAGATGCAAGTTGCCGCATGACGTGGCATAGAGTGATAAAATGCTCCCTGATGGTCTCCTGCAGTATTTCTTGCCAAATATGCTCCAATTGTCGGGCTAGGTCATCGACATTCCCTGTTAGATGCAGTCGCCTTCCCAGACATGCTCGATTGGAGAGAGATCTGGCTGGCCAAGGAAGGGTTTGACAAGTTGTAAGACAGTTCATAGCAACACGTGCCGTCTGGTATTGTATTGCTGAAAAATAAGGGACTGCAAAGGAACGGTAGCAAAACAGGTCTCAGAATGTCGTCGACGTACCGCTGTGCTGTACGAGTTCCTCTAATGACGACCAAAGGTCCGGCTATCAAAGGAAATGGCACCCCAGACTGTAATTCCTGATTGAGGGCCTGTAAGGCGTGCAGTAGTGAAAGCAGGATCGTCAAGCGGCCCTGGGCGTCTCCTGACACGTCTTCGATGATCATCAGGGCACAGTCGGAAGCGGGATTCGTCGCTAAACAAGAAACGTCCCCAGTCAGTATCATTCAAACTTGATCGAACCAAGCACCACTGTAATTGGGCTCGACACAGTGTGCAGGATGAGTGGTAGGTGGCGTAGCGGTCGGTAGGAGCGTAGATTTCATTCTATCTGTGAATGGTCATGGTGGACACTCGTGTGTGGGTCGCACGTCTGATGGCTGATAACGATGAATCAGGCGCTGTGGCAGCTGATTTGACAATCACTCTGTTCTCCCGAACTGCTGTGGCCCTAGGTCGATCGCTACCATCATGACGCTGAAATCTGCCATTGTAAACCCATTCTTGCTATCATTTTCTATTCGCCGCATCGCTTCGACCCATATAACGAGCGATTCTCCGAATTACCCAACCTTCCTCTTTCAATCCAATGATACGACCTCTTTCAAACTCTAACATTTGCTAGTAATGAGCTCGAATCCATCGGTGAGGCATTTTTCCAGTCGTTGGAAGGTATCCTAAATCTCAATACAACCGAAAATGTGACCATCAGATTGAGAATCGCCTCATATACGCACCTGCTGAGTGCGCAGTTCCGATACGCTGTAGCTCCCGCTATTTATTCAATGAACACAAAATTTTAACAATTTTAATTTTTGGTCCAAATGCCTTTGCATACGAAATTTCATTACCATTGGGCAACTCCTTCTCGGTGCGTCGTTTTTTTTTTTTTTTTTTTTTTT
>BMAW01092645.1:35152-46242 GCA_019974015.1 Nephila pilipes | reverse complement strand
TTTTGTAAGAGTCTATATATATATATCGTAGTTTGTAGTAAAGTAAAAATGTTCCCTTTCTTTTCTTTTCTTGGAAGAGATTTTTTTAACATCTCGCTGTCATTGATATTATCTATACATTCAACCATTTTGTATTGATCAAAACTTAAGAGTTATAAAGCTTTTTTTCCTTACATAAAGGATTTCAATGCGATTATTGAAGTTATTTTGAGCAACAAGGATCTCGGAGTAGTGCACAACAAATAGGATCTTCCACACAAAAGAATAAGAAGAAACAAAAAGGCAGTAAAAAACAATTATCCATAGGGGATTTTCTTATAAAACAATAGATTCTGTTTTCTTTAAATAATTTAAGTATTCTTTTATTTAACTATTTTTCTGTAACTTTTTGTAACAGACAATTGATTTGCATATTGTAAAACTAGCACACATAGCCATAAATTTTTTCCTAGAATTAACCAGTTATTCTGTAACTTAATGTAAATATTCAGAACGCAGAAAATTCATATCGATATTTGAACTATTACCGCTCAATTTATATTGATGCCGAGTGTCAACAGGGTTGGATTGTATTACCATTTCGTCTAAGTAAGAGTGATAGCTGAGTTCCCTCAAAAAATTCCCACATTTCTCATTCAGATCTCCGTCAAGATATGCTGACGCTTCAGATGATTCGCATTATGGACAGGTTATGGAAAGACGAAGGATTGGACCTCAGGTACGTAATATTTTAATATTTGATCGTAGCGAAGGTAAATTCCTAACTGACGTGACATTTTTTATTTAAATTCCTACTGTTAGCTCACACATTCTCTCTCTCTCTATATATATTTTGTTCAAATTTTCAATCGTTAATAAAATACTTTTTATTCATCCACTCAAGTTCAAATACATTTTTTTAAAACTTGTAGTGGATGACACTTGATGTTAATATAGTTTTTTCAAATATTAATTCATTTAATTAAATTTAATTGGTGAAAATGCAATTTAGCCCAACCACGTTTGGCGCGATTTCAAAAATTGCCAAACTTGGAGATTTTTTTAGGCTGAACGTTACGTACCTGAAGCGGACCAGGGTAACCACATTTGGCGAAATACCACCAAATAACTCCTGTCCCCAAGGGTGGTTGGGCTAAACTGCATTCCAATTATTTAATTTACCGGATAAATTAATTTTAGTTTTATATGGGAGAAAAAAAAATGCCACTTAATATTGTGATTCTGTCATATGTATTTACATATTTATATTAAATGTAATTATTTAATAAAAAGTAACTAAAATCAAATTTTTCTTTGTTGACCTAAGTAGGAATTGACTTTGAAAAAGATTACTTGTTTTGTTTGTTCTTTCCCTCTTTCTATATTTTCAAAACTAATTGAAAGTTATTGAAAGTCTTAAAAATAAGTAGTAAGTTGAATAAATTTCTGTTTTTAAGTGGAAGAATAATGATTTATTCTTGCTTTTGTCACACAATTGGATATGAAGATGAAGAAATAGCATATTCTAATAATTTCCTATTCGAACAGGATGATTCCATATCGTTGCATGGCTACTGGTCACCGTGTCGGTTTGATCGAGGTAGTTCCCGATGCGGACACCATCGCCAACATCCAGAAAGAAAAGGGTTTCACAGCCACGTCGGCATTCAAGAAAGGATCCATCCTATCGTGGTTGAAAGACCACAACCCGGACGATGTGAGGTTAGTTACATTCCTTTCTTTAGTGAATTCTTTCAAGGAATTATTTTATATTTATTTGCTTCTTAATTTTTTAATTGGAAAATTATATATCTTGAGTAAACTATTGGAATAATAATAATTACAATAAGCTGTGGAAGTGAGTGTGAGAGATCCGGCATTTTATTATTCGGCACCGATCGAGCCTTTCGCTTTTATACTTTTTCGTATGGATTAGGGAGATTAATGACATTGACTGTCGGGTTACGATACAGCGCTAATCGTATTTTCACTCAGTATTTATAACTTTCAGTTTTCATTTCAGTACAATGCTTATTGCTTTCCAGCTAGTAACATGTCACGTTTAAGTAGTATTACAACTTGTCCGTACAGTACACTGTACAATAACATGTTCTCAAAACCCAGCAAGTGTTCTTTAATTGCTACAAAACAAATAAGTGTAAGCATATGATTAGAATAGCTCGACACAAGTTTTAACTATCATTGTACTGTATTTATTTTTCCACTGTGCTGAGTGATTTTTTTTTTATTAATACAAGAATATTCAATCAAATTAGTGTTGGGTTTTAATTTTGTAATTGCCAGAATGACGAAATATTTTGTCAGATATTAATATCATCTATACAGGTTCGAAATCCGAGTAAACACGTTTAATACAGGTTTTAAACGTTTAAATTGTTGTGTAGAATGATTTATTTTTGATGTAATCGTCAAAAAATAATATTGACGCTCAATAATCCGGCAAAATCACTAATCTTGTATGACCGTGGTCTCTGTCAGACTAAGGAAATCTTACTGTATTTGAAACTCATGTGATATTCAAAAAACCTAAGATATGAATGTTTATATACACATTATTTGTCAATGTTTGTTGCATGAATAAAAACAAACTGTTATATTGTAAACAAATAATCATTCAAAACAATTTTTTTTTAAATTTTGGTTGATAATTATTATTCTGAAGTGATAAGTAAAGTAAACCAGTAAAAATATTACATGTAGAAAATTTTATGTTTTATTCAGTAATACTTTACGAAAACTTTTTACAATATAGATGAAGCGTGTTATTTCTAGGCTAATGTTACGATACGAATACGTTGAGAACTTGATGAAATCAAATTATAAAATATCCTAAAGAAATTTAAAAATGTCTAAAATGCTTTAAATTGCTTAAAACAAGCACATAAGTTAACAAATCCAGTGATTTAATTTATAATTCATCAGTTCCCCTCAATATATGTAATAATTCATCTAAATTTTTGACCTCGAGTCATTGCCATGAAGAAATTTGAATTATAATTTTGATAATGATTACATTTTCTTGTATGATAAGTTGCATTGAATATACGGATACCGCATTGTTATTTACAACAATTTATTTTGAATTCATATTAGTAGTATCTATAAAAGAGTATTACTTTGTTGCACTATGTATAGCTCAGTGTTCATAGACACGTCCATTCTCATGAACGTTCGGGAGGTCTCATCTGGTTTCTTCTACCTCAGAATTTTGTCGCTGCATAACCAGATTTGACGCATCATAATAGCTCATTCACTCTCTCCCTTTATCTCAGAATTTTCAAGTGGAATGAATTTGGGAATCAATATTTTCTGCTGAATGGATAGTTGAAATTATTACTTCATTTGTTGGTCTCTGGTAGACCCGATTGGAGGAAGGATATAACATCTGCAAGTATGAAACATCCAGTGTCGGTGTATTTTCAGTTCTCAGTGGATGCGGCTTCTATAAGATCAAGTCTTGAGCTCAAAGTTCATGTGCCGCAAAAATGTCGCTTGTTCTTTCTCAGGCTGCGTTTTAATCGGCATCTTTTCCAGAATGCAAGAGGTACCATGAACCGAACTGATTGTTTACATGTGATCGTTGTTTACATGACCCACAAAATAAAATATTTAAACACTAAAAATTGGCTAAAAAGGCATTTTCTGGAGTTTAAGAATTTTTTAATGAGTTTTTAAAATAAAATATGCCAGAAAAAAAAACGACAAAATTGACCTGATATATAGCTTGTACGCCATAAGCATAAATTAAACGCCAGGTTAGAAGTGCTTTACTTGAAAGATGATAGGTAAACTTGATTATAACATCTCTGAAAGTATTCGCACAAAAATTTAAATATTCTACTAAAAAGATTATATTAATATAATTAAACATTAATTTAATTATAGTGATATTTTTACAATGATATGTACGATATGCTCAAAATATATGTTCTATAAATTGTAAGGAAGATAAACCACTGTACATTCCAAAGTGGCTTAAATGTTGTTTTATTTGTTTGATTCCCGATACACATTAAGAATAAATTCTCTCCGTAGACTTTAATATTCACAACTCCACAAATCTCGTTTGAGTCTATGAATACAACGCTAGGGGACGTTTTGTACTCTTTTACATGTACATTAAATAGAAGTTATGAGATTAATTTAATTGCTTAAATGTTATCTTTGTTCAAGGATACATTTGATACTTAACAAACATGTTTTACAATCTACATATCAAAATTCAATATCGTTCATTAGAGTCGAATATACAAATGTCTAAAAAGAAACCGAATTAATGCCATGAAAATTTTTACTACTTATTATTTACAATTTTAATGATAACCCCTTCAATATACTCACATCCACGATCTGTACACTTAACCATGCGAATTTTCCTTAAGACGAAACAGTGTTAGAATTCCTTTTCAGAATGCATGTTCACAGTCTCCCCATCGCTTTTTATTTTACAGCTTGAACTGTTTAAAATATAGTTCTTTTCAGTGCTGATTTCACTTGAATAGGAAAAAGTAGCTCGAGGTAAGGTTGATTGAATAAAGTGGATATTCCAAAGTAGGTATATCATCCTTGCCCTTAAACGTCTTAAGAGACATGGGCTGGGGCGTTTCCCTGATGAGAATCAATGAGTTATTTTTAACTTTTCAAACAAAATCCGCCGAACAGATTCTTATCGATTCAACAACTACGAAAATGCTCAACTAATGGTTTTTTCGAATCAAAACACTGACTTCTTTTCAATATTTTTGTGCTTCGTTGACGTGGTCCTTGACGTGGATCATCTTCAATCTCTTCTCGTCCCTCTTTGATCCGTTTAAACCACTCAAAAACCTTATTAACAATCATGATCGTACACTTTTAATAAAGAATACGTTTCTATGGTGAATTTTCCGGATTTGGAGAAGAAATCACCATATTAACGCGTTAATCTTTAAAAATTTTCCGACGAACTACAGATGCAAGGTCAAATGCGAACGGAGGTCCCGCAGGATTGGAAAAAGGAGATAACACGAGATTCGGCTGTGCGCGTTTGATCTTGACATGTGTATTGTTTGTCTGTATATGGATTAGTCCGGTTATTTTTAGCCACATCTTGTAAATTACTTTCTAAGTCGATTATCTCGAAATTCTCTTAATGCTCCCGCCTAACGGACATTTTGATTTCGTGGACGTAATGTTAATCCGATGGAATTTCAACTTTCGTTCTTAAATGTTTACTATTTAATCTATTTGAATGCTATAAACTGCATCTGAAAGAGCAAGAAAAAATGAATACTTCTGAGGAATTACTTTTTCCCTCCGATTTTAAAAATATTTTACCCTTATTTTAAGGATTCGTTTGTGAGTTTTCCGATTTTTAAAAACAATATTTTAAAATAATTTTAAAAATCGGAGGAAAGTAATTCCACAAAAGCCTTCATTATTTTGAGCTCTTTCAGATGCAGTTTATTGCATTCAAATAGATCAAATAATAAAGATTTGAGAACGAAAGTTGAAACTCCATAGGATTAACACTAAGCTGACGAAATCAAAATGGCCAGTAGACGGGAGCGTTTAAGTTTAATATTCCTTGGAAATTAAAATTTTATTTTTTATTAGAATACTTACATTATGAATTCTTCAAGTGCAGAAACAAAGCTATATATATATATATATATATATACTGTGATAAAACTGCGAGGGATTTACGTTTAATCCCTACTTTCACATCTTTCAGTCTGAGTCGAGCGGCAGAAGAGTTCACGTTGTCGTGCGCTGGGTATTGCGTCGCTACTTACGTCCTTGGAGTGGCCGACAGACACAGTGATAACATCATGGTCAAGACCAACGGACAAGTAAGCAAATTCGATTATCTATATTTGCAAGATAAAATTCGTTTATATGTCGAACCCTCTCTAGATATGTTTGGCATATATTATGCTTCATTTCAATTTTATTTCAGCTGTTCCACGTGGATTTTGGCCATATCCTGGGGAAATTCAAAGAGAAATTTGGTTTCAAGCGGGAGAGGGTGCCGTTCGTCTTAACGCATGATTTTGTCTATATCATCACAAAAGGACAAACGCAAAGGTCGCAAGAGTTCTCCAGGTAAATTTCGATTCTCCAAATCCATATATGTCGTAAGAATTGGCCACTTCGTCTTATAAGGGGGGGGGGGGGTGATTGTTTGGTTAATGTCACACTTAAAAACAACACGAGTGCTGTTGGCGATAGACCTCGTAATTTTGATTCTCGGTCCAGTAACGAGGAAGACTCCTGAACTAGCTCTCAACTCTCAAAACAACTTGAGGACATTGAGCTCCTTTAGACATACGAACAAGCAGCTATTCTACTCAACAAGTCTTTAGTTGAATCAGAACTTGAATACGCGACTTTCGAACTTGGCTGTTGTTTTCAATTGAAACAACAGCCTTGAATTCGCGACTATTACCACTTGAATATCGCGGCTGCTTATAAGAAGAAAAAATGAACTCTCAGTGTCCTGATTGGTAAAAAGTAATGACGTCATAACTGACTGGTAGAGGGTCGGGATCTCTCTTACTGCTGAACACCGTCGCATTATTGGACTGTTACATCTGTCTTGTTATCAAAGTCATCCTGCTGGAGTAACTTGGATGTGTGGAAAGAAGGATACCAACTCCTGTGTCGCCTTTGTCACT
Organism: Nephila pilipes; assembly: GCA_019974015.1. Taxonomy (NCBI): domain Eukaryota; kingdom Metazoa; phylum Arthropoda; class Arachnida; order Araneae; family Nephilidae; genus Nephila; species Nephila pilipes. The sequence continues at coordinate 39,586 of BMAW01092645.1, read as the reverse complement.
TAATGTGAGGTCCGTCATAAATAGGTGGCCGCGGCAGCCTAGTAGTCAAGGTCGTGGACTCGCGGCCGACGGTTTTCGTTCAGTCGCGGGTTCCGTGTAGCCGGGGCTGATGCACGTTAAATCTGTCGGGGCCCAAAAATCCTCCCGTTGGTGTGGTGTGGTGTGGATGTTAGGAGAGGGGAGTGCCAGATCAGATGTAGTCCTCGTCACTTGACCGTAGCTCAAAATTACGAGGTCCGTTGCCAATAGCCCTTGTGTTGCTTCTAGTGCGACGTTAATAAAAAAAAAAACTAAACCGTCGTCAATAGACCATGTGTTGGTCCTAGTGCTATATTAATAAATCATTTAATCAATTCTCACTGCTAGAATCAGATCATCTAATGCATTATTAAATTCTTTCTGGGTTAGTTTCGTTACAAATACATGTTTTTTTGTTAAATTCCGCAATAAACAATATTTCATACATTCGTTTTTTCCTCTGCTAGAGATAAATCATCTCCTTTCAAATACATGTAATTACTCTTGTATTCATCCATTTAGAGAGCATTTTTGTGTCTTTAGATTCACTGATATCTTTTTCTTAACACGTTCTCGAACGTGAATTTAGCCTTGGTGTTGCTTTTTAAGTGTTACGTGAATGAACAGTCAATCAATCGCAGGTATTACATGGTATTGAATTTAATTGTGATGCAAATTTACATGAATGCTGTAACAGTAAAATTTATAAGCCCCATTAAATTGAGCTTTCAATTTGGTATAGCGTTAAATTTCATTCTTTTTCTCTTTAAGGCTCCCGTCTACCGGCCATTTTGATTTCGTGAACATAATGATAATCCTATGGAGTTTCTATTAAACTGTCCTCATATCTATACTTTTTGAATGCAAAAAAGTGCATCTCTCCTATTTTAAAAAATATTTTACCCCTATTTTAATGATTCGTTTGTGAGTGATCCACTCTTTAAAAATTATTCTAAAATATATTCAAAAATTGTGGAGAAAATGTAATTTCACAGAAACCTTCATTAGTTTTTGTTCTTTTGGATGCACTTTTTTGCATTCAAATAGATAAATAGTGTCGATTTAAGGACGGTGGTATAAATTCCAAAAGATTAACATTACATTCCCGAAACCAAAATGGCCGTTAGACGGAAATCTTAACTGGTTAATTGAGTATTTTAATTTAATTTTTGTGTATTTAAAAATTTCCTCGAAAGCCGTCACATTGAATAAATTAGAAGTTCAATACTTGACATGGATGCAGTTGCATCCATTATATACATAACTATTAAAATGTGATACCATGAGCATTCGGACAATATGTAACTTATAAGAATTCATATATTACGATTAATTTAATAACGAATCATATAAATCTATTTTTAGAGCTCATCAAAATTCTTACAATCCGCGAATATATTTAAGAGATAGTCTTTCTCGTATCCCTTTATAAGCTGATTTCAAACTTTGCACAGGTATTGTTCGATAATGCGAGAGTTGTTCAAAAAATACTCGTTCTAGGTATGTGAACGAGACAACTCACCATAGATATATTTATTCATATTGAGGGATGCATAGATCAGAATATCTTTATTGTACATCCTAAAATATCGTCGTCATAGCTTTTCCAACCACCTTGGTTTCCTTTAGTGAAGATTAACCTGAAGCAACTCCGACATCCAATCCGGATATACGATGATGAATCCAACTCTCATCCAATCCGGATATACGATGATGAATCCAACTCTCATCCATACTGACAACTCGCCACTTCCATCAAATTTTGATTCGGAAGTAAATGGCTACCAAACCAAGACTTGTCTATAAATCAGTTTCTAATATGTTTGGTACTATTCAACAACATACAATGGCAACACTAACGCCTTAGCAAAGCCATCTGTGATATAAAAAAAACGAATGGATTATTTTTACCATCCTCGTAATTAATCCTTCCCTTCCGAACATAAAATTTTTTCCAAGAATAAATATGTCAAGAATGTGATTGTAGCATAATTTGAGCTTTAGAGCTTTGTGTTTTTTGCAGGTTTCAACAGTGTTGCGAACAGGCTTTCATGATCCTGAGACGCCGAGGACCGTTAGTTATCTCCCTCTTTGCCATGATGTTGTCCACAGGCATTCCGGAATTGAACAGCGAAAAGGACTTAGATTACTTGCGCGAGACATTGGTGTTGGACATGTCCGAACAGGAAGCCCTCAAGCACTTCCGCAATAAGTTCGATGAGGCCCTGAAAAACAGTTGGAAGACCAGTATCAACTGGATGGCCCATAACTGGGCCAAAGACAATAAGATGTCTGATTGAAAACTGCTCTTTATAGTACATCAAAAACTGGTCTGATTTTGTACTAAAGAGAATACTTGAATATCGAAGACAACGAAATGGTCTTCCAAACAACTTGGTCAGGAGACATCTAAGACATTGTTTAAGAACTGTTTTTGATGGGCAATAAAATGCCTATTCAAGCTAAAGAAATTGATTCTCTGTGAATCAACTTATACCATTGTTAAATATCATTTCATTTGAATTTTTTTTTCTCTGTGAATAAAAACTTCATTAATTTCCCATTATTCCCATCTGTGTATAGATATTTATTTAAATGAACTTAATATCTATAAATTACGTCAAAATTTAATTTTTTTAATGATTTAGAACGTCGAATTTCATGGGTGACAAATTTCATAAGTTTAATCATTTTCATCATCTGAATAAACAATGTCTTTGATTTAAACATGTAAACAAATAGGTTTTCTGATAATTCCAATTACAGGAAATTAACTTCTGTCTGTAAAGTTAATTTTCCTATCTACACAAAAACATATATATATATATATATATATACTGAAAATTTATGAAAGAATAATTTAAAATATTTAAAAAGACAAAAATCCAGAAAGAAATCTGAAAGAAAATTAAAAAAATAAATGAAAATATGGAACCCAGCAAGTCAAAAAGCAATTTTGGGTTGAGGACTGAATAAGCAGGGTTAAACTAGTTTCATGGTATCAACCTTCCCCCTTTGTGACTTGGTAGGCTGGATTGGGAAATCCAGCGTACAAAAGAGTTCAATCATAAAAATTGCAAAAATAAAATCTATAACTCTAAAAATTATCAACAAATTAAAATATAAAAATTACTTACAAAATCTCAAAGAAATGATGATTCAAATATGTGATTAGAAAGGTCGAATAATCTTCAAACGAACAAAAAGTTTAAGATGGATATCAGATACTCGAAAAAAAAATCGTGTATATATATATATATATACATGTCTGATTATAATAAAATTTCTGCCACGGAGCTTCTCCTACAACGTCGAAAACAACCAGAAATCGCATGGGGCGAGATCTGGACTGTAAGCGGGATGTGGCATGATTTTAATATTGCATGTAGTAAGGTATTACTGAACAGGAATAGCGACATGCAGGCGATCAAGCATTCGTGATGTAATGTCCAATTCCTTGCCAGTTCTTGACACTTTCTCGATTTGTCACAAATGTTATGAGAGGAGAATTTCATTAATCGCAAAATTTTCACAACTGAATCATAATATTCGTAATTCACAGTAGTTTTTGGAAACACAGCATACTGATAAATTACAACATTATGATCAAAGAGAATAATCATCATGGCCTTTCCAGCAGATTTCATTTTTCGGATTTTTTTTTTTCGAAGACGGAGAATCAGAGTGTTTCCATACACTTGTTGCAAATTTGGTAAGGGGATTAGAAGGATGCAATTAAGTTTCATCACCTATTATTACAGTTTTTAGAAAATCTGGATCATTTTGAAGCATGCTCGTATGTTTCCACTCACAACATTGGTGAATTCTTCGCATTTGTTCTATAGTAATGAGTGATGAGGGACCCATCTGTAAAAAAAATGGAGAATCTGTAAATTGTTGCGTAGAATGCAAGATATCGACGTTTTCGAAATGTTAGTTGATGCCACTATCTTCTCACATTACATTTGCCAATTTTCTTGCAATATTGTATACACAGTGTTAAAATTTCGATCATTCGCAACACTTTCTGGTAGGCTTAGCTTAGAAGTTTGTTATGCAGACAAACGTCCTTTTTTAAATCACCGTGCCATCTGAAAGTCATAGACTCACCAAAACTTTTGTATTTGTAAGCTTCTTTCATTAACTTAACTGTTTCTGGAGCTGTTTTGCCCAAATGGTAGCACAATTTTATGGCAAAACGCATTTCTTTTTTTAACTCTGAATCACTCACCTCCATTTCTTTAGGGAAGGGTTTTAAACCTTTTACACTTTGGAGAACCCTTTGAGTTTGCCATTTTCTTGAAGGAATCTCTTGATCAAAGAGCAGAAAAATAGGATATCAAAGCTTTATCCTACTCAAATTTACAGAATTATTATTGCATCTTTATTTTATCACAGTACAAACATCTTAATAAG
>BMAW01092645.1:0-29165 GCA_019974015.1 Nephila pilipes | reverse complement strand
TATATATATATATATATATATATATATATATATATATATATATATATATATATATATATATATATATATATATACTACATTTTCTCCACACAAAAAATCGTACTTACATTTCTTAAAATATAGGATAGGCGTAACTTTTTAAAACATGTTTTCAAATTGATGTAAACGTGTATTATATCACATAAAGTGCTTTTTTGAAAGTAAGGTCATAATCCATCGGAATTTTCAACAAAAAAGGAAAGAAAGGGAAGAAAAGAAAATAAATCGAGTGAAAAAATAGTTGTTAATGACACTCACAAAGAAACTGCAGTTTTTTTGCATTAGTTACTCGCAATTTATTTTCAACACTATCACTTAGAAAGTTAAAAATTTATAATTAACAAATTCTACTAGATTATTTTAAAATGTATGTTACCGTGTGAAACATGTATTCCTGTGAAAAGGTATACTGTGTAGAATTTACATTCGTAACACGTTTCACAACAAAGTTTATCACTGTACAAACACGACATTGCATTTTTTTTTTTTTTTTTTTTTTCTTTGCCCAAATTTTCCTTCAAACACATGCTTCTTCACATCCATATATAATCTTCTTGGAGGTGTAATATATACTATACATGGGCCGTGGCAGCCTAGTGTTCAAGGTCGTGGACTAGCGACCGGCGGTTTTCGTTCAGTCGCGGGTTCGATCCTTGGCCGCCAAAGACCCACCGTGTAGCCGGGGCTGATGCACGTTAAATCTGTTCGGGGCCCAAAGTCCCCCGTTGGCGTGGTGTGGATATTAGGAGAGGGGGTTGCCAGCTCAGGTGTCGTCCTCCTCACTTGACCGTGGTTCAAAATTACGAGGTCCGTCGCCAATAGTCCTCGTGTTGCTTCTAGTGCGACGTTAATAAAAACTAAACTAAACTAAATATACTATACATGTTTTCGTGTACGCAGTTGACAGGAACCTTACAATAAGCGGTTGATTTCAAAATGTTCCTTAACTATCAAAATTACGCATGATTCTTGATGCATTATAACACAAGGCTTAGCGATTATATAGGCCAAGAAAGAAGCTTTACAAAAATAGTAAAAAAAAGGTCTTACAGTTCGAAAGGCTGCACTGTTGAGACACATATTAATACAGTAGAAATTGGAAGGCACTGCACCACGGGGACATATAAAGAGAGAGAGAAATAAATGACATTTTTATTATGTAAGTAGGTAAGAATATATATATATATATACACACAAGTTCGGAGGGGTAATTTTACGGACCCGAGATTAAACGCCAAAGGTTTCAACGAACTGTCGCCCAACAACCTTTGGGGTATTGGATGTTTGTGCTTATATATATATATATATATATATATATATATATATATATATAGAGAGAGAGAGAGAGAGAGAGAGAGAGAGATATATAGAGATATATATATATATAGAGATATATATATATATATATATATATGCGAAATACCACTGACTAACTCATCACGAGATCTCTAAGACTATTGACTTGAAATTTAGCATAGTTACTCATTTTGCGATGTAGACGCTCACTAAGATTGGATTTTACGGAAGTCTTATCCAAAATGTAATTTTCATCCGTTTACTTACTCTTATCCATCGATTATGTAAATTTGTGCGATTTTATCGCCGAAAATGATACGACCGACGCCAAACGGAATATATATATATATTCTATGTATATTGTGTAATGTCACCAATTAAGTTTACTTGGAGAGATTTGCGCGTGCGAAATGGAAAAATACCAAATAATTTAATATTGAAGCTCTGATGGAGGATTGGCAAGATTTTGGCGTAGCGGATCTTTATGTGAAATTTCGTGCATGTTGAAATTAATAAACGTACAAATTTAGCGATAGAAATAAATAAGTTTGGAATCCCACGGTTGGTGAAAATGTAGTTTAGCTCGAAAACTTTGAGGGATTTTCTAAAATACTAAAATGGTGACTTCTTACGGAGTAGCACACACGCAAGACAATCCTCGTTTACTGGATGACTTCGCTACATGCATGAACGAACTGAAGAGGCTATGACATACGTAAGACATTTTGGACGTCCGGACTTGCACAACTTTTTTTTAAGGATAGTAGTCACTTGCAATCCTAAATGGTCAGAAATCAAAGATGTCTTGAGGCAAGCACAAAAATCTTATGACAGACACGATGCCATTGCGAGAGTTTTTCATTTGTAAGCTAAGCACATGATGAATCTTCTGAAAAAAGGTTGCATCTTTGGCAATACTAGGTGTAACATGTATACGGTGGAATGAATTTTATCTATATTATATATATATATATGGTGACTTTTTACTAATTTTTTTTATTTTTCTCATATATTTGAAAGTCGAGGACAACCATTATTACAGACAATCAATTTGTTAAAATTTTAAATTTCGATTATCATTAACGTTTTAAAAATTGAAATTTTTCTTGATATCTTACGTATAGGTTCCAAAATATTATATTATCGATTGTCCAGAGTAGCGGGCGGGTATCAGCTAGTATATATAAAATGTGGGTAAGCTGCAGCAATCAAGGAGTAATTGTGATCTAGACCTTTGAGAAAAAGATAAAAATTGATTTACAACCCGGAGGGTCGAAAATAGAGAAGGTTCGCTATGGTATTTCAGGGGCGCTTCCCCCGTGTTTACCAAAGAAGTAAACACCATGTGAAAGAAAAACATCCCTACCGTGTCTTAGAATGGTGATTTTGATACCTACCTAAATAAGATATGACCTTGAGAGCACAAAATGGCGAAAAACAAACATCAACATGTCTTAAAAACCCTTCTCTGTACTTAAGGGAATGTTTTTAAAAAATTAATGCTATGAAAGATTATGAAAGTTAATTCAGTTACTAAGAACTATAACTTCAATTTTCATGTATTTTTTTTTTTTAATTGTCATTAATTCAATCTGGAATCTCAAGTACCTTTTGTTTTATTATTGTACATGTATTGTAATGATTTAACCTCCCACTCTATCTGTTAATACACATTAATAATCCACCTCAAATTTTAAAAGGGAGGGGTGTCCGTCACCAATAGCCTTCGTGCTGCTTCTAATACGACGTTAATGAAACCAAAACAAAAAAAAGGCAAGCATATAGCGCGAGTTTTCCGACACATCGTCATTTTTACCGAGGATTTCAGGAGGTATGGCAACGTACAATTATCAAGAAAAGGCCATACCACCCGAAATCCACGGTTGGAATGACGATGGATAAAAAAAACAAACTCCTGCTTTGTGCTTTTTACCACATTACCGTCTAGCGGCCGCAGTAGCCTAGTGGTCATGGTTTCGGCTTCGTGGCCGGCGGTTTTCGTTCAGTCGCGGGTTCGCGCTTTAGCCGCTAAAGACCCGCCGTGTAGTCGGGGCTAATTCACGTTAAATCCGTCGGGGTCCACGCTAACCAAAGTCCTCCCGTTAGCGTGGTGTGGAAATTAGGAGACGGAGCACCAGCTCAGGTGTTGTCCTCGTCATTTGACCGAGACTCAAAATTACGAGGTTCATCGCCAATAGTCCTCATGTTGCTTCTAGTGCGACGTTAATAAAAAAAACTAAGCTAAACTAAATCGTCTTAGCTGCCCGCTGATTGCTCTCCGCTTATGCAGTGTAGGGGGAAAATTGCTTGTTTAGATGCTTTCTATCACTCCTTACATTTTTGTCCATGAGTTTCGAAGCCCTCTGTAAAGTACAGGGTATAAAATAATAGCTCAAACTTACCCTAGTGATTTTTTTTTCTTTTCTATAAAGTTTACTGCTTTTGGTAAACACATGTACCTTGCCCCGGGATGCCCAAGCAATCCTTCTCCTGTTTCAGCCCTTCTTGTCAACCAATTTTTTTTTTCAAATGTCTAGATTTTCTTTATTTTGTTTGACGCAGCAAAACTATATCTGGCTCTTGCGCCATTAAAAAAACACTATTACTTACAGTTCGAACCTTTCTCTCCTTTTCCCCAAATTACAATTCAATTTGATGAGGTTCCGCGTTGTCAGTAGCCCAACGTTCAATTCTATTGCAACTTTGAATAAGCAGATGTTACACACTAGAACCTCAATATATTGCACTTTGTAATCAAATTCAATACCTATTAATTGGATGGTCACAAAAACATTGACAGTTCATTTTGAAGAGCGGGATCACGATAGCTTGGTGGCAGATTTATACCCGAACATCTAATCTCAACTGAACTTCTCAAGCACATCACATCAATATTTGGATACTCAATAAAAGCATAAACATATGTAATTAAGAAATCATCGTTTTCGTTACATAGAAAATCATATCAAACAACAGTATTGTACCCTTGTATCCTTATTTCGAGAAAATAAAAAAATAAATAAATAAATAAAACATCGCGGTAAAATCAAATTGCTACGAAAGTGGCTTGAGTGGGAGTGAGTGAATGTGAAGGCTTTTTTTTTTTTTTGCGCAAGAGCCAAATATGGCTATGCTGCGCCAAACAAGATTTAACTGTGATCTGGAAGTGAAGAAATTGGAAAGGAACAAAAATTAGTTGACAAGAAGGAGGGTCGAAAATAGAGAAGGATCGCTAGGGTGACCCGGGGGTGCGTCACCCGTGTTTACCAAAGACGATAAACCCAATGGCAAAGAAAAAGATCTCTAGGGTGCCTCGGGGTCATGATGCCCGTACTCAACTAAAGAAGGCAAGCTCCTGAGGTCCCCTGATATAATCACCAGGGACAGGGTGCCCCAGACGCTGGGTACCCATTTTACATATATTAGCTCTTACGACATACATGAGCTGCAGTTGGACTATTCTGTCATTCCCGGTCACCATACGGGTCTACAAAGTGGCTAATAACCAATATTGCTATTATTATTAGCAATCAAAACTCACTAAACAGTCAGTCTGTCTGGAATAGCACGCTTCTCAGTCGAATACATGTCTGTGGGTTAGTAAGTCACCATGTCCTGATGATTATAACAGATCTTAGGGACTTGTCTTCTTTAGGTAGATACGGGCATCATGACCCCGTGGCACCCTAGTGATCTTTTTCTTTCCCACGGGGTTTACTGTAACTTTTTGGTAAACATGGATGATTCGCCCCCGGAATACCCTAGCGTGTCTATTTCCGACCCTCCATCTTGTCAACCAATTTTTTTTTTCCAATTCTTTCACACTTTTTTGGCGCAGTATGGTCACATTTGGCTATTGCGCCATTAAAATACTATCACTCGTCTTTTCTTTTTTTCATGTCTAGATCATAGCTTTACCTTGTTTGTGTGGCGCAGCATAGCTACATCTGGTTCTTGCGTCATAAAAACATTATAACTTACTCCCGCTGTTGCAATGCACACCCATGCTGTCCAGTATTTTTACTGTCTAGGTATGTAATGCGTATCACTCTTACGCAAGACGGCTCGCGCGCTTTTTAAATTGAGCTCAACTTCTAACTGATTCTGAATAAAAATACAGAAGAAAATTCAGTCGATAGACTAGGTTAATGTACCGAGTAGTAATGAGATATAATACAAATGAATTATGGTAGGATGTTAATAAGCACTTTTATATTCAATAAAAGTTTAAATTTTTGTTCAGGTGACTCTTCTGCGGCCCACGGTAGCCTAGGGGTCATAGTCGTTAACTCGTGGCCAGCGTTGTTTCTTCGAGTCGGGGACTTGAGGCCTGACAACGTGTAGAAAGGCTGATGTAGCCCGACGTGTAGAAAGGTTGAAGTAAGTGCTCCAGTTGGCGGGGCATGAAAGTTTGGAGAGTAAGGTGCCAGCTCAGATGTCCTCCTCGTCAGTTGACCAAAGTTCAAAATTACGAGATCAATCGCCAGTAGCTCTCGTATTGCTTCTCAGTGCGACGTTAATTAGCAATCAACTACGGGCCATAAATCGACATCGAGTAGGGCACATGTCATACGCGGGTTGATCACCCTTGTTATATAAGATGTTAACGCAAGACTCCCAAATCGAGCACCTTTTTAAAATTATCCCTTCTTATGTTAAAACAAAAAAGAACTTTTGAGGTATCGGCGTCCAAACTCCACAGTTATTAGGAATCTTACAAACAAATGAAAACCAGTTAATAGTAATTTTTACTAATAAATAAAGATTATACGCTAAATTTTGATTTTTACCAATAGTTTCCCAATTGAAATGCTTCATTCATATCATCAACTGATAACTGGATTAAAAAAGATCATTTCTGTCAGTAAAGCATGTAAAGAAATATATTATAAAAAAGGTTTTCGATAAAAACCCAAAATACGAACGTTTTTCAATAAATCCTCAGAAAAAGGTAGAAAAACGAGTTATTTTAGGTTGATTTTTTTTTCAATATGATCTCCTTTTAGCTGTATACACTTTTCTAAAAGTTTCTCCTACTTTTTAAAGCCTAATAGTAAGATTTCAAAAATGGGCGTCTGTTTGGGTGATGACCTTTTCGTTCGACGTGAACTGCTGTCCGCCGAGCCATTTTTTTAAGTGTGGAAATAAAAAAAAAAAGTCACTGGGGGCCAAGCTGGTGAATACGGAAAATGGTGAAATAGTTCGAACTTTAATTACATGATTTTGAGCCATCGAAATTGCACAGGGGTGCATTGTCTTGATGGATGAAGATCTTTTTCTAATGAGGATGTTTTCTCTTGATTTCTCCGCTCAACCGATGCAATAACGACGCATATTATTTTACGGTTATTGTTTTTCCTTTCCCAAGCAGTCTGTTTAGATGATTCCCCCTGCATCCCAGAAAACAGTGGCCATCACCTTTTTGCCCGTCCATTTCACCGTTTTTGCTTTCTTCGGAGCCCGTTCAAATACCCACTGTTTTGATTGTTCCTTTGTCTCTGGAGTGTAGTAGTGCATCCACGTTTCGTCCACATTTGTGTATCGATGCAAAAACTCGTCAAGATTAAGACGGGAAAGCGTCAAAATAGCCTCAGAGTCGAACGTACGATTGTGTTTATTTTCCACTGAGAGCAAACGCGACTATCAAGAAACAATATTTTCTTGTTTTAATTCAGAATCGGTATGTAATTATTCATTAAAAATATCAAAATATTGACGTACCTTTTCTGTTGCTCCAGGGAGCTGATGCTTTAAATTTCGTTTTAGCTGCCACAAAACTCCATTATTAATTAGCCACTCTGAAAAAAGGGCTGCATTCCGTTGTATATAAAGTAATATATTATTAACATCAATTCAAATACGAGTTATACATCACACAAGACACAATAACACAGTTCCATAGTGGTCAAGGTCGTGGACTCGAGGCTGGCGGTTTTCGTTCAGTCCTTCAGTTCAGACGATTTCGATCCTTGGCCGCCAAAGATCCGCCGTGTAGCCGGGGCTGATGCACGTTAAATCTGTTCGGGGCCCAAAGTCCTCCTGTTAGCGTGGTGTGGAAGTTAAGAGAGGAGGTGCCAGCTCAGGTGTCGTCCTCGTCACTTGACCGTGGTTCAAAATTCCGAGGTCCATCGCCAATAGCCCTCGTGTTGCTTCTAAAAACGACGTTAATAAAAAAAAAAAACTAAACCAAAGAAGACCAAAAGACGTTATAATTAAAGTTCCTTTTGTTTTTGCGCTGCTCATTCCAATCAACAGCGTCCTCTGGCGGAAATCGTGGTATCTTCAGGAAAAGTGATCACTCCTGAACAACGACACCCATTTTGAAGAAATTTTTTTTCACGCCTATTTTATCGTGCAAAATTAGATATAATGTATCTTGCGATATGCCAATGGCTTCATTTATTTCATGCCCTTTGATACGTCGATCACTCAAAACCGTATCGTGGATTTTGTCAATCATTCCGGGAGTAGTCACTTGCACTGGACGTCTCAAACGACATTTTTGTGTGTGTGTGTGTGTGTGGATGTAAGGCCACGTTTAAGCTAATTTACCCAACTGTAAACAGTTGCAAACATGAGAGCAGATGTACCATGAACTTCATCCAACTTAGCTTTGATCTCTTTTTCAGTGTTACGCTTTTTAAATATAAGTATTCAATCGCCGCTCGAAAAACGAACTTTTTTCCATTTTTCTAAATAAAAATAAGTTTCTTGCCTCAATCGACATTAAAAATGAAACTATGCAATTGAAATCACTGAGACTTACACAGCTGTCCAGTGAGTCATGATTCTTACTAAAAACAAATTTCGAGCACCATTTCTTAGATTTTCTAAGAACTTATTGAACGAAGTTGTACAACTTACTTTGCGATGATCAAAATCATTTAAACAATAGCTCACACAAAATCCTTTTTTTTTTTTCCAAAATATCTAATTCAAACATTAAAGATTGAACCCAATTTTCAATATTTTATTTTTAAAATTTTTAGCTTTCTACAGCTGACAGCATAACATCAAAGCAGATAAGCCAAAGTATTAATTTTAAATTATGAGCAATGCATTCATAGTTTCAAAATATTTATGCAAAATGGAAACTTTGCATTTGGCATAATATTGTTGTTATATACAAAGTGTTATAGGTTAGCTAAGTAATGAATACAGGGTGGAAGAGAAAAATCTCTCATCTCAGTAAAAGTATTAGTCAGTATAAAGATATTAGTCAATATAAACATGGCTTAAAACTCTTGTATTTGAAACAAATAAATAAAAAAAAACTATTGTATACGTAAAATTAATTTCTTTACTTAAAGCTTTAAAGATGAAATAGGAAATTTTAAGAATCGTGTCACATGAAGAAAAAAAAAAACATGCACATGCAAAAAATATTTTTTATTCATCACTTTCAGATTTTCTATAGAAACTAAGCTTGAAGATTATGCATGAGATGATTTACTCAATATCACAATTTTCACTGCAGTTGACCATACACATCTGTTATTCTATGAAAAAAAATTTCACATAGTTACTAAAGGTTTTTTTATTCTTATTATTTTCCATAAATCAATATTTATAAAAAGTACAAACAGTATTCTGAAACATAATACACTCTCATAATGACGAAGGGATTTTAAGTTACTGTAAGCATGTACACAGGATTAGTTTGGCCAGTTCAAAAATACTTTTTATCAAATAAGCATTTTGTTATATTTTTGATTTATAGATATAAAGATAAATTAAACTAGGCATTGGTTTTCAGAAAGCTATTCATAAGTCGAATAATTATGGTATGTACAATAACTAATATGATTCATTCATTAAATTACGTTACATGAACCCTTTTTGCAGGCTTTCCATTCTAATGCAAAATAAACTTTTTACTTTGAACTTAATGAGAGAAAATAAACCAGAGAATGCATAAACTTATAATATTCTTATTAAAATATCCCTGATAAGTATATCAATAAATAACATGAGGCAAAAAAAATTACTATCAAAAATTAAAAAATATGAGCAATCACATAGTTTTATTAATAAATAAATAAATTCACCAGAATTAAGTATTGATTTTTTGAACACTTTTAATTTCCCTTTCACATTAATTATCTGATTAGTTGTACATGAATAATTTATTTGAAAACTAATTTAATTTTGTAATAATACAAATATCTTTTCTTATATAGAATCCAGAATTAATTCCTTAAAAAAATAAATATAAAAAATTAGCCAAGACTTACAGTTAATGTGCATTTTATTAAAAGTGGGCATAATAAAAATGATTTCTGCAAACATAAATTGAAAAGATTAAATACATTGATTACAACACTAGCCATGTAAAAATTCCTCCATATTTCGATAAAACATAAACAGATGCAATTTTGAGTTAAAATATATAGAAAGATTAAATAATTTTGAAAAAAAAATTATAAGAAGAATGAATACTTAAAACAATAAAATTTTAATCTAATTAAAAAGTTTTATCTATGATTAAAAAATTAAAATCATTATTAACATCAAAATTTTTAACTTGTAACTATTTGAATTTAAAAGGTGAGTTTTCATAGACTAAAATGTACTTTTTTCTTATACTGATGCATATTTATCATGAAAAGTGACATTAATTATAAATTAGTAAATACAAACCATTATATTGATTTTTTTTTAGGTAAAAATGTTGAGTAATTAAAGAATGTTTGATAACACTATGCATTTTACAACCAAATAATTGTACAATATAATTCATACAAAATTACAAATTATTTCTTATAGATGATGCTATGGGTTTCAAAACACACACTTAGGCTATCATACATTGATATTCAACAAATCTTTCACATATAACAGTTAATAAAGATCTGTAAGGTATGTATCATAAAATATCACTTTTTTTTCTTTTTTACAAATAATATTCCTATCAACATGTTCACTGAAAATTAATTAGGCAATGGATCTTTAGGCCATTATCAAGATGATGTAGAAGCAATTTGATTTAAATTAGGAAGTGAGTCCCTGATTGCAATGGCTAACTTCTGCTCCCTGCCGTCTTCAGAAAGATAAGCTAGTATTTGGTCAATAAGAGTTGAAGTGAGAGGTAGAGGAACATTACTACAACGTAAAGGCATATCACCCTGCAAAAAAAAATTCAGATAAACGTAAATAACTTAAAAGATGAAAGAAAATAAAAGCTAACTAAAAATTTTTTTAAAAAAGCTATATTTTAGCTTAATTCAACTGCATTAATTGTGGATTGACGTAACACAATTGGTGCACATTTTGGCAATTCAAGTGACAGTCTTATGACAAGATATCTGACTTGGTATTTAACTATTATACTTTATGGGAAAATATGATTAATTTTTTAAAATTTATTTTTAATAAAGGGTTTAAAATGTACATAGCTATAAACCTCACAGCAATAAACTTTAGTCAAGGGATGCATATTATACTTGAGCTGGTAACAAACTTATCAAATCTTTTCACCCCAACATGAGAGAACTATTAAGCTTTGACATGCAGTATAACTGTGTACTTAACTATTCTTAACATTCTAATATGTTAAAAAAATACATTAGCTCTATAAACAACAGTAGCCAATCTTAAATGCATTCGGCTTTCTGCTGTCTGCCCCATAAAGGAAAATTCTGTTTTTTCTTGGATCATAATTTGTTTACAATTGCAATTAATCAAACAAACTGAAAAACATAGTACAAGCCTATTGGCTTAGTATGACATCATCTTTCACATTTGGAACAATAAACAAAGATGTATATAATTACATTTGTGGCATGTGTAATAACATATACTTAAAATTATTATTCCATACATTTTAAACTTTTTTTTTATCTATCATTCTTATTTTAAAATAATAATGCTATATTTTTAACAATCATTTGGCATAGCTTAGCCTAATTTGATGCTTCTAAAACAAATTCTCACTAACACTAACTCACTGAACATAACTAGTTTTCATTATCTTTTAAGATCAGTATTATAATTATTATTGTACAGTCAGTCATCAACAAAGTAAGGTGTTTTGTCACCAAATATAAATCATAACTTTTTAATACTACATGGGAACTACACAATTAGCTATTAGTAATAGATTTTATTTCTTTACAAATAGAAAAATTGCTGACAATGAAATAACATCTGAAGTGAATACCTCACTGTGATTTAGAACATGCATAAGAAGTTAACAATCCAATTAGATTTAATTTGTAGTCTCATGTTACTCTCACCTATTTTTGGCAAAATTTGAAATTTAGGAAAAAAAGAAAAAACTTGTAGGAATGTAACATTTATGAATATAGGAATATTTTAAATCATAAATATTTTTTAACTCACCAATTTATTTAGGAAAGAAACTACATCAGGAGTTAGACATCCTAACCTACCGGCTGGGTTAGGACAGTCAAAAATGACCTTATGAAGTCGTTGTCCAGCAAGAAGAAGCAACTGGGAAGCCAGCAGAGGTTTGTCCATTACAGCAGACTTAACCTATAAATCATCCACAATAATAATTTTAGCCTCTATATTATCTAAAGTGAAAAAATGCAGAGAAAATGCAACAATGTGTTTTCATTGTTTTGCCTTCTTAAGAATTAATAAGAATTCCATGTTTTCCTTCCAACTGTTCATTTCAACACATTCACTCACATGTTTGATGGTGCTTTACTTTCCTCAAATAACTTTGCACTGAGGCCTTTTTTTTTCAATTCAATTCAAACAATATCATTTAAAATGAAATTAGATAATAGTTTGAAATAATGACATAAGAGAATGTTAATTTAGAAAAATATCTAAAAAGTGTATAAATTATTGTTTGGTAAAGATAATACAGTTAATAATTTTATTAATGTCATTATTATTCAGATACATGAATAAGTAGACAAAGAAATGACTGTAGCTACATAATTACTTGGAAAGTACTGTACCTAAAAAATACAATAGTTTGGAAAAATATAATACATAAATTTAAAAAGTCAATAAAATCATCCATGAATAAAAGTAACAGTTCAAAATTCAATGCATATATATGAATAAAAATTCACAGTTAAAACTGAAAAATGCATGAATCTAAATTCACTAAAATCACTTTAAAACCGATATAACTAAAAAATGGTAGTTACAAAGGGATAGTGGTGATTAATGTCATGAATGAAAACAAATTTATATTGCTTTTCAATATTTTTTGGATAATTGTATTGACACTAACAGCATAAATCAAAGTTCAAGCTGTATTTTACTTAGTACTCTTTTACTATAACTAACTGAAGTTGGAAGTGCAGACAAGGTTGTTATAGTAACATGATAAAATATAACACACAAAAACAGTTATTCTTACATTTTTATATCAAATTAGCTTGTGACCATAAATTGCAACTTATTTAAATTATTCAAAAATCATAAAAATTACCAGTTCAAATAGTTTATATGTTATAACAGCATAAAAAAAGGGGAAAATGCTAACTTCTTGTGCTAACAAGTCCTGTCCTCCAGAGTAGAGCTCACAAACATAGTGCCTCCTAATCTCATCCAAGTCTATTTCCCAACCACGAGCCAAATCAAGAATACAGTTAAACCTCTTACTGGCAGCAGGGTAATCAGCTTGATCCACTGAACCTTGGCCATTGGGGTCTGTTTCAGGAAGGCTCTGTGCAACTCCAGATGCAGCACGCAACAAAAATTGAGTGCGTGAGGCACTCAAACCCTGCTCTTCCCGCTCTGTAGATTCTTGCACATGATAAGTCAATTCACGAAAGAAAGCTTTCTTACCCTGAAATTCAGAATCAATCCGCAAATCAAGTTACTTCAATTAAAGGTCACTTACATATATATTCTCTTATTCTTATATAAAGCAATATATGAATAACAAAAACATTCAAAGAGATAAGCTGTTTCGTTTAATTTGCTTCATATTTAAACTGAATTTTTGAAAGAAAAACTTTAATGAAGTAATAAATTTACACTTGCTTAGATCCTACTAATAATGTTTGCTCTCTAAGCTCGTTATAATTGCCAAATGAAAATCTGCATTATTACTGCTTTACTTGCTTCCCCTCCCCCACTTGATAATTTTCATTCATGTTTTAACAAAAAAAAAAAAAAATTTGTATTAAAATCTTTACAAAAAAAAAATAGTTTTTCTATCAAAAATGATCAAGGATCTCTTTATTATTTATCAATAATGTCAAATAAAACTTTTGAAGAAACAAATATATATAAAAAAAATCTGTACAAATATTACAAATTAGAAGATTCTATTTTGCTTCATCCAAGTTTTATTCTTATATATAAGAAAACTATAGGAGTATTACAAATTATTGAACTCCTCATTACATCCAAATTTTATTCTTAAATTAGCTTAATTTCATATATTATATATTAAATGAATCATTCTATTTTTAATTATAATTAAATTTGAGTAATCCAAATTGCAAATTAGTCATGAAACCTGAAATGTATAAAGTATATAATATATTATGAAAATTTTAGAAACATTTAGAAAAAAATCGATATGTGTGTGTGAATAATTAAACAGTATACATGAAAACATGAAATAAAAGTTGTATGTTAAAAATATGCTTGCATTTGCAAAATAACTGGCTTACCAAAGTGCTAAATAACCCAAGTGGCTTTGTATTCTTCATCTGAAAAGTGACTATCAGATGCAAAACATCAGCTAACATGAGGTGGAAATAAACTTGTTGACTGCTGGGAGCTTTCTGATTTAGAGCCATGACAATTAGGGGTGTATGGCCAGAATTTTCATGACCATGCCAAAAACTTTCCTGTGCAAAATTGAGTCGATCTTCTACTTCAGCAGGAATGTTACTCTGACAGACAGAAAAAGTTTTAATTACTGTGAAAAATGATCATTTAAAATAAATTAAATATTAATAAGAATTAATATTTCCATTTACCTCTAATATAATATTCAAAATTTGACAACAGAACTCTAAAAAGTTTTCTAAGTGCCCATCTGTCATTTCCAACTCCTAAAAAATATAGAAATTCTGTTAATACATATTTAAATTGATTTTTGTAAGTCAAATACCTTCAAATAAATTATAATAAAAACTAATATAAAAAGACATCTTGAAAAACATGCTTCATAAGAAATTTTTAAAAAATTAGAATCTCTCTGAAGTGTATATAATCCTGAAAAATTTAAAACAGTCAAGATACAGTTGGCCCCTGTTAACATGTGGTTCCGTACATAAAGAGTTTGCTTTACATGCAATTTTAATACAACTTTCTCACTAAGCAAATACTTTTGATTTCACTCCTAGAAATTGTGATATGATTTTTTTTCTTATTTTCTTTTGCTTTCTATTTTGTATATATGAATGAATCGCCACTTCTCAGAAAGTGAAATATTACAATTTGAGTTATTTGTTTTCATAAGAGATTTTTTTAAAGATCTCATAACCAAAAAGATCAACCATTTAGTATTGGTCAAATTTTGAGAGTTATAAAGATTACATGCTTTTGTTGAAATATGGTCAACAACTGATAATGTATGATCAGTCAATAATTAAGACGAAAACATTAAACGGTCATGTTAAAGATGCTCTACGTGAAGAAGGATAAGATAAAAAGAAGAAAAGGAAAATGCATTACAATAGACTTCAATCACATATTCTAACACCCTTAAAGAAACAGAACCAATATTAAAATAAAAGGAAACGATAAATTATTAAATTGAATTTATTTAAGCTAAATGTAATTAAAACTAAAGCAAATGATAAACTATTAAATTGAATATTATTTCAGTTACATGTAATTAAAATTAAAGCAAATGATACAATATTAAACTGAATATATTTAAGCTAAATGTAATTAAAATTGAAGCAAATGATAAAAAATTGAAAAGTGATCAACCTAAAACAAAAGCTCCCTAGGTGGCTATTAATGGTACATCAATATTAAAATCATTTGATCTTAAAACATTCCAAGAAGGAAGCCAAACTAAAAAGACCTAGTTTGAAATTAATGAAGGAAAAAAATAAGTTGCCTCACAGCTCAAAATTCTGAATAATGTTATTTATTTTCAGTCATACCTCAATTCCAGTTTACATCTGATTTAAGGTAACACATAAATTGATAAGTAACTAAAATACTTAATTTTTATATTTGTTTCACTTCAATCCAATAAAAAAATTTGGGGACAATATATTTTTATTACGATATTGGCAATACGATATATTTTTGAAAATTGAGTTCATTAGCGGTGAAAGCAGGTATCAGACATATATTGCACATATTTTATTTCAATTCAATAAAAAACTCAGGAGAAATTTATTATGATATATTTTTAAAAATTAAGTTTGTTACTGGTGAAAGTAGACATAAAAAATATAAGCTAAAACAAGATAAAGTTTTGAAAAGTGGTCAGGTAACATTTATAGGGTATAAAAAATAGCCGCTTGGGTAGCTAATAATACATACAAGACAAATGGCTAGAGAAAGAAAATGCCATCCTGACAGCAATTAAAGATGAGTTAAAATTTGCCAATCATGCAAAAGGATACAAAAAAAAAAAAAATAGGAAAATTTTTAAGCAATCAACTTAATAACAAATCAATATTAGAAACGTAATAAATATAATAATAAACTATAATAAATGTAATAATAAACTATAATGAATGTAATAATAAACTGTAATGAATATAATAATAAACTATAATGAATATAATAATAAAGTATAATAAATGTAATAAATATAATAATAAAGTATAATAAATGTAATAAATATAATAATAAACTATCTTTAAAAGGCTAGTCAAGAAGTATCAAATATAGACACTATCATTATCAATTTCAGGACAACAACTATAATTTCTCGATATTTCACTCAGCTCATTATTGTACAAGATCATTACGAAAAAAAAATTATACTCGTCTACAACCCTTAAATAAAAGTCACAGTAAGTAAAATTGTTTTATTTAATCAAAAAGATTTGACAGCTGACATAAATTCTCATTTATTAAAACACTCACAATAGAAATCATTTTGTTCAATCAAAGAATATTACAAAAAGACTTCAAATAAATGCATTTTTATCAAAATTACATTCTACATGTATTTAATTTACAATTTAATGGAATATTTTAATTAAAAAATTGTACTATGCAGCACTTAATGGATTTTGAAACTTAAAATTAACATACATCTTAATTTACATACCATAATAAAGTTAATTTTTTGTATAATTTAAGAAAAAATTACAAACATACCTTTCGACAAAGCCTTTCCTTTGGAGTTTTACCAACCTAATAAAAAAAAATTTATATATAAATAAATGACTTATTAATAACTTATATTTTGATTAACACATTATATTTTAACAATACAAGAATGTATGTTTAATAATACATTAATAATACAAATCAAAATCCTGAAAATTTATAATTTGTAATTTCACCTGAAATTTAGATTATGCACTAACATACCTTATCCATAAGATGAGCAGCAGCTTCAAAGGTTTTTAAAATAAAAGTTTTCCACATCATAGCAGCAAACCCTATATATAATTAAAACAGAAACAAAATTATATAGCATAATTTACTTTTATTTAGATAATTTAAACAAATATTAAATAAATAAATCATATAAAGATGAGAAAAGGCTCAAAAGGAATAATATTTGAAGGCGTATAGGAGCATTTTTTTTTTTTTTTTAATCTTGCTATTAACTTAACAAAATTAATTGAAATAAAATGCTAAAAATAACAAAGCAAGTTACAATTTTTTTTAAAAAAAGTGATTGTGTAATTGCAATAGGAAATTCTGACATAAAGGGCTGAAAACAGATAATACAAATTCCATTTAAAAATGTTTTAAAAAAATTTATAGTAAACTTGATTTCAACAATTAATAAGAGAAAACTTCAAATATCATTTGAATTTACAGTATGGAATCACACTGTCTTCAGATATGATTAAATGAATCCTGCATTGATTCTCTCTCCTTCTGTCTAAGATGTATTACGACACAAATATATTTCAAACAGTCAATTGTAATATAAATATATTTAAGTATGTAAAGTATGATGCATATAACTTTGCAACAGGACTGGTTTGGATGATTTACCCACTAAATTCTTTCTTAAAGCAGAAGGAAGAGAATTGAGTGAATTACAAATATAAAAGTAATAAAATTAAAAGAGTTGGGTTTTTTTTATTAATTGAAATTTTTTTATAGATATTTTGATGAAGGGAAGTTATGATGGCCATTGTTTCTTTGATATGGAATATGGCATTTTTTGAAACAAAAACTAAAAACTATAACCTATTATAGTTTAAATAAATACAAATTGGTATATGGTACTTCAAAGAGCACTCAAATGAATCATTCCCCTGTTCTCATGTCTGATACACAGTTTCTTTGTTAGGTGTTATTTTATTAAATGTAGTACTGATATTGCTTAACGCAAGCAACAAATATGGTTATTTCTATTGGATTCAAAAGCAAATCAAAGTGAATTTCCTGCCAGCATCACTTTTGTTTCTACGCAATCAATAATAAAGTGTCAAATAATTCAATCTCATCATATCACATTCTATTATTTCAAAAAAAAAAAAAAAAAAAAAAAAAAAAAAATCAGGCAGCTTATAAAATTTCTTGAGAACAAAGTGCAGTTTCTATAACTTAATTTGAAGATGGTTTGCAAAATTTAAGTAAAAAAAATTATCACAGAAAATTTCCTTTACACAGTTGCATAACTAACAGATGAACAAAACATTCTAAAAATTAAAATCTAAGTTTATTAAAAAACACAATATTTTGAAAATAAATGAAGAAAATGGTGTCATATGATATGAGAAGGGAAAAAAAAAGATTATAAGTAAATCAAATATATCTTTCCCAATAACTTTCATAGAGTGCATTCCAACTATTCAACAATCAAAAATGCTATGCCATTTTATTAAATATTAATATTTGACATAATGCTATATAGATATAACTGCAGTTTTAAGAAAGTAACAAATACAATATATTCTGATGGATTCAATGGGAAATTAAAGGGAATTTCCAACTAGAAAATTTTTGTCGAAATTCAACCATAAAAATTCTATTCTGTCACAGCGTAGAGTATTATATTACATAAGATGAGCAGCAGAGTATTATATTACATAAGAGGAGCACATTACCATATTTGGCTTACAAATATGGTGTGCTATAAAGAATAACTTATAAAAAATTTTATTATCTAAACAGATTCATGAGTAGAAAAAAATACAGTTTGCAATGTCCTTTCAAAAACCAAAAATTAATATAAAACGTTTAAAGTCATCCATAATAAAAATGTTCTGTGTTAGTTTCAATAAAGGAATGAAAATTTCTTGAGGTATAACTACAAATTTTTAATTGCTCCCCTTTTCATCTTTTATAAGTTTAAGCCAATTTAGAATTTCATTAATAACCTGGAATTTATTTGAGGCTTTCAATAAATTAGGGGGAGGGGGGAGTTTGTAATAATGTTATGTGTCATAAATATTTTTTCATTACAAAAATTATAGAATTTCTCTGGTCACCCAATATTCATTTAAGGTAATGAAGTTTACTCATAAGTATTTTATACAATTTGATTAAATTAGTTGTTTTATTTCACCTTTTCTGTGCGAGCAAGTTATAAGGTGCTTGATCTTGAACTCAAAAGCCAAAATCCTTAAAATATTTGAAACCCACTGAATGATAGAAATTTGTAAATATGCATACCATTTTTTATCACGGAGCTCTGTACCAGATTCAAGCAGGTCATCGCTTGTTCTAAATGAGTGACAACATCTTTGTTTTTACTCCAGTGCATCAAGTGCTCCCATCCACAGTTGGCAAGCAATGCATCATGATTGAGACTGTACGGGAACTTCCTACGGATGTCACTTAGAAGTCCTAAAATCATAGTAATAAATAATAGAGATTATATACACATTTTCTGTAATTGTTTATGGATGTGCCTGTCAACTTCAAGAATGTAGGGAATAGCTCATTTCTTTTTTACATAATATTTCAATAGTTTTTGTAGTTATTTTCAATTTTAAAATTCAGATCTTTAGTTATAAAAATTGCAGTGAAATTAAAAGATTTTGAATTGAACAATACAAGTAAATTAACAATTTCAGTAAAGGGATAAGAACAAATAATCAGATTTCAAACATAACTCTACATGGATATAATTATTGCTCTGTGTTACTAGTTAAATTATTTATCTTAAAATCAAAGCTACTAAATTAGCAAACAAAATAAAAGATCAAGATAAAGAATTACTACCAAATAATTCTTAAAACATGGAATTTAAAATATTCAAAATACCATGTAAATATTAAATGCAGAAACAATATTTTACAAGATCAATCACTAAAAATTTACAATTAAATACTAAATACTTTTCAATTTGAAACTCTAAATTTTAGACTGAAAATCAAAGATTTACAAAAATAATTCACATCTTAAAATTTAACATTTTACAGCCTTTTAATATTTGATATTAAACAAGAGAAATAAATAACTTTTTAGAAAATTTCATCAAAGCTATTTCTATTTTTAAAAAATCATGCTTTATTAATGTATTCAGAATTTGAAAAAATGAAATTCAAAGTTCATTTCAGTTTTCTTCTCAGCTCACTCAATCCATTCAAACTAAAAATCTATTTGATTATGTTTTCAGATGCATAATAGAGATTATATTAAATGCATTTGCTCATCTGCTTCCAGATAATATTAAAGAGATACTTGATAAAATAATATATTTTAAAGAAACTAATTAAGTGTTATTTAATTAAAATACAAAAGTAGAATGTGAAAAAATGTACCTTTGACAATATTTAAAGATCGAGAATCTGATTTATCATCTAAAAATTTTTGAAGAACTGAAACATCTCCCACAGATTCAGATAAGAAGGAAGATAATACTTCAGGTTCTAAACCAACTGAAACTGCCCACACAGCTATGAGATCTGTGACAGAACCTATGAATAAATTTAACTCAAGTCAGGTTGGTACAAAAATTATATTCAAATCATAAAAATAAATTTTTCTATATTTCAGGATATTTTACAACAAATTATCTTTTTTTTTAGTTCTTAATATCTTGTAATTATGAATATAATATTAAATCACAAGAAAAAAATTTCAAATATTATAAAAGTTTTAAGAATATCAAATAGACAAAAGCAGCATGCAAATGTAACAAAATCAATTTGACTACAAATATAAAGTAAATGAGCCAAACTCATCAAAGAATAGTGATTAAAATTTTAAATATTACAAATTTTACTATTTTTACCTTTGTACTAATATAGACTCTTCTGTGTTTTGTGAATTTAATTAAACAAATATGCAGATATTAACATATTGAATACACTGCTAAATAAAATTGGTTTTTACACAGAATTTTTTTTAAAGATGTAAACAATTTTCAGTATTTTTAGGAGTAATTTAAAGAAAAATAATTAATTCTACTCATATATTTTTATAACAGTTAATCCAATAGGTTTCTATCCCTCAGAAGTCTTTTTATTATAGTTAAAAAAAATTTAAGCAAGTCCAAATTTTGAATGCAATATATCACCAGCAATGATGATGAAACAAAATATGATGTAAATACAAATATATGTTTGTTTGTTTTTTTAACATTCCTAAAATGCCAATATTTTTTAGAATTAAAAGGAGATACTATTTTAATTTAAAGATGAATAGTTTCCAAAAAGAAATAAAAATGAGTGAAAGTTATAAGTGAAAGAATTCTTGATAAAATAACTGCCAAAAAAATATAAGATTAAGCCCACTTTAGTGTTTGTAATAAACTGATGATCAAATAGTTTTTGAAAAAATAAAATAAATCTAGAAAAAAATAAATCACCTTGACCTCCATTCAATATAGTTTCAATAGATATGTTGACATCTTTCACAACTGCTTTTCCATAAGGCTGACTTTTTAAAAGTATATTCAACATCAAAACATCTTCTAATTGTTTCACCAAGAGATTCCAATGTTCTAAATCAAGAGACACAGATTCCCAATCACTGTCCCCACTTTCTTCATTGTCTTTATCCTTTTTTTCTTCATTTGCTTTTTTATGTTCAACACTGAATGAAGCAGCCATGATGACAGACACAGATCTGGCAACAACAGCTCCAATATAAGCAGCAACATTGCCAGTGGCCTTATGAAGAGCCTCTCGCACAGCAGCCCACCAGGGAGAAACATGCTCAGAATCAGAGCTCACCAATTTTGGATCTATTTAAAGAATATTTTTCTTATAAAATATTATTACAAAATAAATTATACTTATTAAAATTTAAGGATCATTTTGTTAATGATATTCTAATAGCTAGATAAAATTAACCATTCAATAAATAACTTTTATTTTTTAAGCCACAAAAGCAAAGGAATTGGATTTCTTCACAGAAATATTAACTTTTTTAACATAAAACTTAAGAAAATCTACTTACAAATTAAAGCAGCTGAAAATTAGTCTATTGAAATCAGGTCATGTCAGAAGAATGTTATTGCAGGGATAAATTTGGTACAGTTAATAGAAGCATGTTTTTTTTTACTACAAATGATATTTAGTTAAGAGAAATTACATAATCAGAAGGAATTCCACAAAGTTAGCAGAAGTTAATCTAAATGAGTTAGTGAGACTGAAACACATTTCCCTCTTTCACTTGAATTTTAACAACAGTTACACAACCTCTTTTTGACAAAAAAAAAAAAAATTGTGACATAACACATCATGTGACATAACAATCACCAGAGATATGCATTACAACAAGGAAATCTTAGGGAAAGCAGAAGAGGGGATGAACGAAAAATTTAATCTGGTTCATTGTTAGGCATACAAAATTTTCTATAAATGAACTAATTTATATCTTTCCCCAGCTCCATTTTTAAAAGATTACCAAATGTTAATTCTGAACATCATATGAGTATGTGTTGTTTAGATTAACATATTTCTGGATGGAACAATGAGAAAAAATTTTAAAAATCTGAAATTGACTCTTTTTAGTGTTATCTGCAAAAATTCATACAAATTAGTTCATTTATACTCTTCAGATAAATTTAGTCCTCTTAAAATTATATCTTTCAGATGGTGCAAAAATCATAATATTGTAATGCATCCTTTGAGAGCTAGGTTACAAAGTATATGAAAGACATTGCTTCAACATTAATAATTCAGAAATATTGTAAAGAAACATTAAAAAAAATTATTAAAAACTATAATTTCAAGTAAATAAATTTGAAAGGAAAGGTTTTTCATTAATTCAAAAAAAAAAAAAAAAAAGGTACACAGTGGGCAAAATATGAGACAACAAATCGAAACTATGCCCATAAGTTGGAATGAGAATGTTTTAAGTCACCATAACGTGTATAGGGAATTATATGGAGGAATAAAAAAAAAAGCACAGAAAACATGAGCTATGTTTTATAAAAATTTTAAAGTAATATTTCGGAAATGAGGTGCAAATGTTTTGAATAATTATATTAACAATATCACTCATACTGTCGTAAAAGTTTGGAGCATTTTAAAGCAAACATTACTTAATAACAGGAAGTTCAATTACTTAATGGATATCAATATTTAATTATTCATTCAACACAAAATAGGAATTCTACAACAAAGAACAAACAAATATATATAACAATAATGATCTCTTAAAAATTGCATTTTGCTACTAAGAACAAGCAAATGAATAAATATACCAATCTTCCAAAAACTTTTAATATAAAGTTAGAAGTAATGAGGAACAGTGGCATCATTTGATGAAAGATGCAACAGAATTATGCACAGTGAAGCTAAAATATGCTTTATTATTCACTTTAACATTAAATTTTCAAAAATCTAAAGCAATTTTTTTTTAAAAAAAAATAGCTTCAAGGTGTACATCCTCATTATTCATAATTTCTTCATGACAAATTTTTTGTCTTTGCACCTCTCCATGTTCCCATAATACCATTGCCAAAACTTTACCTTTCAATTACACAGATTAGACTGCAAATCAGCAAATAAATACAATTATACAAAAATCAAATGCCTCTTAATTTTAACAAATAAAATATCAAATTTACTTTTAATGTCAAACTTCAAAATCAATACCGAACTAATTTGTATATTTTACTACCTACCACTTAATGAACTTATGTGCTTCATTACTTGCTGTAAATTGATCCATTTATCAGCACTTGAGCAAAATCCTGCATCAGATACCCAATGCTTCAACAGCAACATCTACAAAAAAAAAAGTTTGCATCCTAATTAAACTATCCAGAATCTAATGTTATTATTACCATTTTAGAATAAATAGCTCAATGCATTCTTTCATCTCTTCCTCATTATATATGCAATATCACATTTCACAAATTTTTCAAAAGATTATGAAATTTAATTAACTAACATATTAGTTTATATTATAAATGAAGGTGTTTGTAAAAAATTATTTTTTTTAGAAGGAAAATCAGATTTAATAAAAATTATGTTTAATGTGTCTCTAAGAGCTACTTCTACATTAAAAATATGTAATTTTAAATTCTTTTAAAACAGAAGAATAAATCGGCAAGTTTATGATTCTACTAACAATGACCAACATATTTGAAATATCAAATAGTTAGTACTTTCAATTCACTGTGAATTTAATGAATAAAATATTTCATATAATTTAACCTAAAATTTGAATTGGCTAGAAAAATCAAAAGAACATTTCAAACATGACAGATGAAAAGCCATGCAGGTCAACAGATGTAAATGAAATTTTAAAAATGAAAGATTTTTTAATCATTCTGTGCAGGTTGACATTAAGCTTTATAAAAATGGTGCCATTAAAACAAAAAGATGCAATAACAAAATGTGTAATGAACACAACTACATTTGGAAGATGTTCACAAATCATCAAAATATACTTAACATTTGCTTCAGTTCAGATGAGAGAGAAAAGGTAAATGTTTTTACTATTATTATTATTATTCCCACTGCTTTAAAAATGTAATATTAAAAAAACATCCAGTTTTTTTCTCCCATTTACATTCAGAAATTAAATTGCCTCTCAAGAGGTTTGGTGTAAAGTTGCATCCTAGTTTATTAAATTTACAATGATCTTGAAATGTGAACATGCTTTTGAAACATCTAGAATTGTTAACAGGAATAATATTTTAACTTTTAGTCTTTATAAATAAAATTGAGAATTCATATATTTAAGTAAACAACAAAATCATTTCTAGAATAGGGAAGAATATACATGAATAAAAAAAAGAACACATCGCATTCTTTTTTGCATAATAGTAAAAGTTAAGAGTTGAGTAGAAGAACTATAATGAGATTTTATTATTTTCAAAGAAATGAAGTTCAGAGTAAAAAAATGTGCATGATAAATAACAATGTTTGGATGAACATATTAACACTGACCAGCAATTTTTCTGGTAGAACTCCACTGTCTTTTAGAGCTGCCTGAAGTGTGCTAAAATAAGATCCAGCATGAACAGATGAATGAAACAGAAATCCTCCTATAATGATACAAACAACATTAAAAGATTTAATAATTATACAAACACAGCTTAAATAAAATTAGTACCATATTAAAAAACAAATTATTTGCAAACACCAAATTAATAATAAATACAAGCTAAAACAGATTAATCACAATATATGCATGTATGTATGTGGGTGTGTATATATATATATATACACACACACATACATGAAATTATAATTATACAAAAAATTTCAATTTTTTTTTTTTTTTCAAATTTACCAAAAAAAAAATATGGCATAAAAATGGTCTCCAAAAATTATTTTAAATAATAATAAAATATTTTTTAATTTTTTAAAAAAAAAAAAAAAAAAACTTTTAAAGTAATTCTTAACATCTCAGAAGATTTAGAACTACCAAAAAACAATAAGCAAAAAATGAGAGCAGAAGCTGATTTTTTAACATCATAACAATTTAATAAACATGTTACATTTCATACTTAATGCATGTAAAAAGGATAAGTAAATTAGTTAAAAATGATTATTTTTAAAAATTATGAATAAAAGTCAATAATATTTTTGATACACAATAATGAAAATATTTATATGATTTAAAGAAATATTTACATAAGTACCAATTTTATCAAATTTTCTACATACAATTCATACAACATTTCACATGAATTATATATATAAAGAACACAATAATAAAAACTTTCTATTCAATAACAGTTTTTGAAAAGCATTAAATTAATTACACTATTCATAAAAAATACATTTGAACACAAAACAATAATTAATTTGTTTAAATAAATCCCAATTTTAAAATATATATGAAAATAGATGTCAGTATTCATTCATTCTACTTTAAAAAAAGTTCAAAAAATAATAAAACTTTTCATAAATTAAATAAAAATAAATAAATATTATAATAAAATTATAAACGTAATAAATATCTACACAATCAAGGAATTAGAAATTTTTTTAATAAATATAAAATTGATAAATATTTACTTACTAATATATAATAATCACTAATTTTCTTTTTCAAAGAAATAAAAAAAAAAAAACTCATACACAAGACAAATATACTTCTTTAGAAACAAAGAGAAATATTCCCACCTAAGGATTCTATTTGTTTGCCAGAAATTCCAGAATGTAAATCAATGGGTAGGTGCTTAAGAACTAATTCATCCCCACATTTGACAAGATGTTCATCACTCACTACAAAACAAGTGATAAAATCTGAAAATGCCATTTCAGTGGCACAGTCGTCAGTAAAGCGGACCTGGCGCTTAAGCACAGGGACAACCTCCTGGTGGAGAGTGACAAGAGACAGAATGCGACCCACCTCTGTTTCAGAAATGCACAAACTGGTAGAATATGTCTGAAAATTTATTTCTGTTTAAGACAGTTTCAATATGAACATAAACTCATATAAGTATATAATAGATTAAGAAACAAAGACGACAAAAATAAATTTTTTAAATAAGGATTTTTATTATTTCAACAGAATTAAATATATTAAAAAATTATTTAGAATATATATTTATGCATATATTTTAAGTGTGTATGTGAGTCTTTATATAAAAATACACAGTAAAAATATTTTAAAATCAAATTAAGCTATTTAGGATTTTAAAAATCTCCAGATTAATCCTTGATAAATCTTAACTTTAATGCTGAATTTTTTCCCAATGAATTAAGCAAACTGAAAACAATATAAATAACTTTTGTTATCTTAAGAAAAGAGTAAGGTAAATTACTTAGAGAGGAAAGGGAAAAAAGCATGTTCAATAGGATTATTTAAAACACATAGAGCTTATGTTATTAACATTAAGTTTCAAAAATAAATACTTTTCTTACATAACTCCTAGCATTATAGTAGCAATTCCAAAAATACAGAAATAATTTTTGTATCCCTGAAGATTACTATTTGTGATGAGAATCACATGTTCAATTTCTGACATATGATTTGTTAACCCTTTGATGGTTAGGAGAATCAACAGTTTTCGCTCTCTTATTACGTGTTGTGTTACGATCAAACGGTCACCAAAAGTGGCAGTCTTTTCCTCCCTAGTTGCTTCTGAAAATGTCTCCCTTTATACTGATGGTGGCATATGTAGATCACTTCCATTTAAAAGACATCCTTTACAGAATTATTTTGGGTATATTATTGTAATATTTACAACAATTGCAATTGATACTTTTAAACAATGCAGAAAATGATAAATATGAATATTTGTTTATAAAATATTAAATTAAAATATCTAAATAAATACACATAGTGATATGCTATTAAATTAGTTTAAAGAAATTGTCTTCATTAAATTTATTTCAAGTGTTCGTATTTTGCAAACTGATACATGATGCATGATTTGGGTACATCTTAGACAAAACTATTTTTTAAAAAGCAGGCTTGATATAAAAAAAGACAATTCAATAACTAAATTTAATTCTTGAAATTCAAAATTAAATAATTAAGAAAACAAAAATAAAATTAGTTATTTACAGCTATTATCAAACATGAAATTCTATCCAACAGATAGTCTCAAAAACACAACATCGGACTTTCCAGAAACTTTCTTGTAACTAATAAAATGGCTATAATTTCCAAACTTTCATCAGATCTGAAACAGATTACACTTACTCCCAAAAGACAGAAATGTTATCATAAGTAACACAACACATGTTTCAGGCTGCTAGCAAACCAATAGACTAAATATAATCTGGGAATCATGGTTTGTGCATTCCAGTAATGAAGGTTAACATAGGTTGATCATAAATTGTTTAAAAAAACTCATGATTTTGATAATCTCTGTAAATCAGCAAAATTATACAACTAAGGAATTTGATTGTCTCAAAATTATGTGCATAATTAATCAGTGGATAAATCAGATCATTAAGTAAGGATCAAAAATTTATCACGACTAAAGCCCACATTAATTATGAGTGAAGTAATAATATTTTTTTTAAAATACAACTCATAAAAAACAGTAAACTTAAATTCAGATATAACTTTCAAAAAAAATTTGAAAATAAATTAGTAATACCTGTATGTCCACAGAAGAATCGGATGATAGTGGTTCAGTTTCCACAGATTTTCCATTTATGTCATTCAATGTAGTATACAGTTTTAACAACTGGAGTGTTCTAACACAATATTGTTGTAATACCTTTGCATCATGATCAATTTGCTGTTGATCTAACAAGATAAAAACATAATTGCATAAGAGGAAAATAATTTTAATTAACATAATTCTACAGTATTTAAAATAAATCAAAAAAATATTCCAAGCTTTCATTAACAATAATCTAATAGAATATAATCATTAATTTGGAGCAAAAGAACAAGTTATTGCAAGCAATTATTATTACTTATTTCTTTAAAACTAAATTTTACACACTATTCAACTAAAACCACTCTCTTTTAAGAAGAAAAAATATATATATACAACTTCTATTCATTTTAATTTCAGAATTTTTGGAAAGTATAAAACCCAAATTTATATATCTCAATATAAAATGAATTCGATGAGAATTTGTGTGGTTTCATTATATTATATCTGAATGAATTGACAAGACAGTCCAGTTAATGAAATACAACCATAAGATTTATTTAGTCTCCACTTGAGAGCCAACTTTCATTTCTGCTGTAACACAGTTACTATGTAATTTGAAAAGAGGGGGAGGCCATGAGTCGCAGCTTGTTTGTAAATGAGATCATTAAAATTTTAAAGACCATTAAGAAAATGAGTATTTCTAGTGTATTTGTGTTACTGAAATTCATGAGCACTAATAAGACATGACACAAGAGATATTAAGACACTTCTAGTAAGCCATCAAATTAAAGTAGTTAATTTCATTTGAAGGTTATTAACTCCATATGAGATAAGAGGGACCCCCTAATTTAGTTCGATCAGTAATTATTTACAAATAATCCAATGGAGGGGGGGGGAGAAACAAACTGTGATGTGTTGCAAAAAGTGTGTACACAATGACTTATTTTTATACTGTATTTTCCTTAAATATTACTTATTTTTTTAATCATAATTTTTAATAAGACTGATGCAAAAGTTGAAACATCACTTTTAGCAATATGAATTTTTGTACACAGATAAAACAACTAAAAGTTATCTAGATATTTTAACATATTCACTCATATAAGCATAATATCCATTTTTAATATTTTTTTTACACATCTATTATTGCTCCAATCAAGTTATAAATTTATCCAAACAACTCTTTGCTCCCTCTCATTTCAGTGTTTCATTTATTTCTATTGCTTAACTGTTTTCATTTTACATCATAAATATAGTTAGTAAAAATAACTCAAATGTTTCACTACTTCCTTTTTCTTAC
>BMAW01092633.1:0-12620 GCA_019974015.1 Nephila pilipes | reverse complement strand
GGACGTCCCGACTTGCACGACTTTTTATTAAGATTGCAGTCACTTGCAATCCTAAATGGTCAGAAATCAAGGAAGTCTTGAGGCAAGCACAAAAATTTTATGATAGACTCTATGTCATTGCGAGGGTATTTCATTTGAAAGTTAAGCACGTGATGAATTTTCTGACAAAAGGTTGTATCTTTGGCAATACTAGGTATAACATGGATATGGTGGAATGAATTTTATCCATATTATATATATATGAGTGACTTTTTACTAATTTCTTTTATTTTTCCCATATATTTGAAAGTCGTGGATAACCATTATTATAGACAATTAATTTCTTAAAATTTTAAATTTAGATTATCAGTATCATTTGAAAATTGAAACTTTTCTTGATATTTTACGTATAGATTCCAAATTATAATATTATCGTCTTCCCAGTGAAGTGGATGGATATCAGCTAGTATATATATATATATATATATATATATATATATATATGTTGCGAAACGAAGTGAAATAACTGCCGCTGCGCGGCTGTGCTGTGACGTCAGCCTGCAAGCTGACTCTCATTCACGAATGTAAAAACAGAACGATTTGTGCACTCGGCGATAGCTGAGTGTTTACTTGAGTGTGTCTCTGTGTTGTGCCGTCCTTTATGAATAAAATGTATGTTTGAAGAAACCTCTTTGGATTTATTTACATCCAGGTACCCAAGCATCGGGTAGATGCAGCCCAATTGATTTTACTTTTGAATTCTAAGGTTCGTTTTAGAACATAGTGGTACCCTCGGTGGGACACGGGTACTTTGGATTTGAACTTTTGTATTTCGAATCTTGTTGAAACTGAACTTTTTTGTGATTGAACCTTTGCTTTTGTTAATTTTGAATTGAAATCTGATAAAGAATTATGGATTTGGCACAACTGAGAACACAGAGAAAATCATGCCGTAATTCGTTTTCGGCATGTGCTAAGAAAATTGATGATGAACTGTCTAAAGAATCTCCTAATATGGATAACCTTTCGATATTGAAGATGCAAATTACCGATAAATTTACACGATTGGATACGTGTCAATCTGAAATTACCGACGTGTTTTTGAGGGGAAAAGATGCTGAAGAGGCCTTTGAAAAAGATTTTTTGTCTGCTGAATCATACAGAGACAAATATTCGGAACTTTGTTCTCAAATCGAGAAAATAAGTATGAAAGAATCAGCTACGAGAGAAATCTGTGAAAAGCGAAATTTCAAGCTCCCTAAAATAGAGCTGAAAAAATTTAGTGGAGATTCTAGAGACTACTTGACTTTCTGGAGTCAATTTAGAAAAATTCATGAGGATTCCAGTATCGCCAATGAAGACAAATTCCATTATCTACTACAGGCTGTTGTTCCGAAATCGAAAGCAGCCCGAGTATTGGATAGTTTCCCAGCGACTGCGGATAATTACCCGAAGGCTGTTGCCCAACTGCAGGAGAGATTCGGGCGAGAGAATTTACTCGTACAGATTTATGTACGAGACTTGCTGTCTATGGTTATGAAAAACGCAGCCACCGGTCGCTCAAAGACTGACCTTCCTGCATTATACGATGAATTGGAAGCGAAGATCCGAGCTTTGGAGAGCTTAGGACGCACGTAAGAAAAATTCGGGGATTTTTTAAGCCCATTGGTGGAGTCTTGCCTACCGGAGGAAGTGTTAGTGGCCTGGGAAAGAAGCAGAAACCATGGATTAACAGAGAACAAGGAGTCGCAAAATTTGGAACATTTAATGAATTTTCTTCGTCAGGAAGTAAAGCGTGAAGAAATGGTTAACCTTGCACGAACTGGTTTTGCCTCCCACCAGAATCCACGAAGGAAGGAATTTCAAAATGAACAGTTAAAACAATCCGGGGAATCCTCAACAGCATCTGCTTTAGTAAGTCTTCAAAAACCAGGTAAGAAAGATTGTATTTTTTGTGATAAATCGCATCCTAGTGAAAAATGTTATTTGGCCATGTTTGGCCCTCGATAGCTCCTTATTAGAAACTGATTTCATTAAAGTAACACACACTAAGTGGACTGAATCAATTTTCTCATATTTTATTTCAACCGCATACTCTGCGCGCTCAGTCGCGTCTCCTCTTTCTTTGCATTCCAAGGCGACAGCAGCGTCGTTTCACAAAAGCGGTCAGGGGGCACAACAGGCCAAGAAAATGACTTTAACTGCTAAACAAAAATTATTGTTAAAAAAAGGTGCATGTTTTTCTTGTTTAAAAATAGCTGGTCATATAAGTAAATTCTGCAATGTTAAAAATCAATTAAAATGCCCTAAATGTAATAACCACCATTTTGAATTAATGTGTCCTGAACCAAGAAAAAATAATGAACCCAAAAGTTTTGTTCCTAGATCTGAGAATTCACTTTCTAATAGTAGAAGAAGCGAAACTGTCTTTTTACAAACGTTGTGCGTTTTAATTCGTTGCCAAGGTCAGGAGAAAATCATCCGCACAGTTATTGACTCTGGTTCTCAAAGTAGTTATGTAAGCCAGAAAATTATGACTCAGCTTAAAGCCTTTCCTCTTCGAACAGAGACTGTGATTCATGCGTTGTTCGGAGGGGATGAAACCGAACCAAAAAGTCATAAAGTATTTGCAATCGAGGTCAGTAGTTTAAATAGTTTTTTCTTGTGGTTTTGAAGCTTTCTCTGAAAAAAAGATTTGCGGTTTCATTCCGAGGATTGAGAATGATGAGATATTGAATTAATTAAAAAGAAAGAAAATAGTTTTTGCCGATTTCTTTCGAGAAGAAACGGATATTAATCTATACATATATAAGCGAAATACCACTGACTGACTCATCACGATATCTCTAAAACTATACAACCGATTGACTTGAAATTTGGTACATTTACTCATTTTATGATGTAGACGCTCACTAAGAACGGATTTTACGGAATTCTAATCCTAAACGTAATTTTCATCCGTTAATCTTTTCTTATCCATTGGTTTTGTCATTTTTGGCGACTTTATCGCTAAAAATGACATGACCGACGCTAAACGGAATATTTTTTTTTTATATTTATACTGTGTATTGCTACCAATTCACTTTACTTGGCGAGATTTGCGCGTGCGAAATGGAAAATACCAAATAATTTAATATTGATGCGCTGATGGAGGGGATGGATTTATCACCAAATATCTTCCACCGCCAAGTCGAAGCATTTCAATGACCTTGCATTATGAATTTTAAACAGCTATACTATGGTAACCCCAGCTGACTTCCGCCCGCTTTGCTCAGCAAAAGATAATTTTTTATTGTTGTGGAACCTAGACGTAAGTCTTAAATTCATGAGAAAAGTATTTTATTATTAATAATGATTGATAAATTACATTTGTAAATCTAAACGCAATCTTACGAAGATATTGAAGTTGGCTTTTAACAAATGAATAATAACGGTATGTTATTCATGTCATTGATAAAAAAAAATAAGTAGCTGTCAAAATATTTATTGCGATGTACGCATTAACTGTAACCTAATGTAAACATTATGCAAAAGTTTTCTTTTTGTATTTTGGCAATTTTCAGTTTTTGGTTTCAAGGAAATAAACGCTTTTGTTTTTTTTAAATGGCTGGATATTTTATCGTTTTCAGAATACAGAATTATTTTTAATATGATTTTTTAAGAGCTATTCTGTCTATTTAAATGCAGTTTTAGATATGCTGCTAGATTAATAGAGTTATCCCTTTGCAAAAAGGATAACGTAATACGGGTGACTTTTTGCTAAAAATTTTTATTATACTTTATCTTTTTGTCAGTATTTTTTGTTGAATTTTTAAATAATTTGATTTTAAAAAATTAATTATATTTTTTAACTTGAAAAGTATTTCATTGTAGGTTAATACAAATTGATTTTTCTTATTTACTTTTCAGTTATAGTTTTTAATAATGGATGTTGAATATATTTGGATAGATAGAATATCTACTCCTTTCAAAGTTTTTAAAATTCTTGGCGACGGAGCAAGTTTATTTTCGTCTCTGTCTTTGCTGGTGTTCGGTGACATATCGATGGCGTATAAAATGAGAAAAAATATCTTTTCTCACATGTTTAACAACTGGTATCGTTTTAAATGCTACACTCAAATGCTATCTGGCGCTCCTTATAATACTAACGATTTATATTTTACCGAAAGGTGTAAACCAAACACGTATGGATCTATTTGCGAAATTATGGCGGTGGCAGAGCTATTTCCCTATCAGTTCGAAGTGTATCAAGGCGTCTGCCTTATAGCTTCTGTTGGTGAAACAATTCAGAGGAAAAAAAATTACGTTTTACGGGAAACTATAATAGTGGACATTTTGATGTTTATATTGAAATAGTTGGATTAACAAATAAAAGTAAAATTAATCTTGGTGATGATAATGTGAAACAAAATGAAGAAAATGTGTTATCTTTAGTGTTTCATCCTCAAGAAAATGTATCTATGCTACTTTCAAAGACTCAATCAATATCTAACATTAATTTATCAAGTTCAAGTGAATAGATTATTAATGATATAATATCTCTTCAATTAAATAAAGGTAAAAAAAGAGGAAAAATATTAGATATGAACAAGTTCAACATGTTTAACAACACAAATTCAATTAGATATGAGCAAGTAAGACACGCTGTTGAAAGTATACTCAAAGTCATCTTGAAATACATAGAGAAGCTGCTTCAAAATATACTAAAAGCCATAATGAAGTGCATAGAGCAACAATACGAAAATACTTTTCTAATAACCCCCCTATGAATCAGGCAGCTGTAATTAAATGCAATGAAAAAAGATCAAAAGTTAAATTAGTGCCTTGGACTTCTAAAGCTTTAGTTTTAAATATATATAACAGATATTGACTATTCAAATGATAAAATCGCCAGTATCGGAAAATGTTTGTCCTGTTTGTGGTGCCATGCTTTAAAATTGATAGAAGAACCTCCAGGAATGTGCTGCAGCGGTGATCAAATCCTAATTCCTGCTATTAGATCCTACCCTGAACCTTTGAATAGTCTTCTTAACCATAAGGATCGGCTTTCAGAATATTTTCTTTCTATAATTATTTTGAACCACGGTCAAGTGACGACAACTGAGCTGGTACCCCCTCTCCTAACATCCACACCACACCAACGGGAGGACTTTGGGCCCCGACAGATTTAACGTGCATCCACCCCGGCTACACGGTGGGTCTTTGGCGGCCAAGGATCGAACCCGCGACTGAACGAAAACCGTCGGCCACGAATCCGAAACCTTGACCACTAGGCTACCTAAAGATTGGAACACCAATAATGTTGTTGCGTAATTTAAATCCTCCTAAATTATGTCACAGCACCAGACTCAAAGTGAAAACTCTAAAAAAAAAACGTTATAGAAGCGACTATTTTTACAGGAAAGTATGAGGGTGAAAATATATTCATTCCAAGAATACCATTAATTCCATCAGATTATCATTTTGAATTTAAGCGTTTGAAAGTTTCCAGTTAGACTTTGCTTTGCGATGACTATCAATAAAGCACAAGGACAGAGTTTAAAATTAGCTGGTGTAGATTTACAAAGTGTCTGTTTTTCACTTGGTCAATTTTATATGGCATGTTCAAGAGTTAGTTCACGTGAAAATCTAATCAACTTTCAACCAGAAAAACGAACGAAGAATGTTGTCTACAGAGATGTTTTGGAAATGTAGGCATATTATTTCATATTTTTCTTATATTTAACTATTTCTAAAATTATAATAAGATAAAATAATAATGAATGTAATAATTAAGATAAATAAATTGATATAATAAAAATGTAGTTGTCACCCTCAAAAATTGCCATGCATTCAAAATAAAGACAATTGAAATGTAATACACAAAAAAATTGTTTCAACAGGTTTAAAAAATAAATATATATATATATATATATATATATATATATATATATATATATATAAATGTATTTTTATTTTTATGTTGGCAATGTTTACATGCTTTTGGCCTACAGGGGACCCGCCATGTAGAATAATGGGAACGCATCGCACTACACAGTACCACATCGGTGATGCGGAATTCTGTTCAACGACAGATTTATTGACTAAATTACATTTTCATTGATGAACTATTAACACTTAAATACTTTTTTCATATGCTTGAAAGTCATGGATAACCATTATTACAGACAATCAAATTTTTAAATTCAGATTATAATTAAATTTAAAAATTGAAAAAGTTCTTGATATTTTACGTATAGGTTCCAAAATATAATATTATCATCTGCCCAGCGAAGCGGGCGGGTATCAGCTAGTCTTTTGATAGGTGCTGATATTTTAGGAAAATTATTGACTGGAAATACTGTTGTATTAGAATGTGGCTTAACAGCCGTAGAAACGAAACTCGGATGGACGGTGTTTGGAAAGGGATCGTGCAGAATTGATAACATTTTACCATCGTTATCAATACATTCCATGTCATTGCCAGCGAATAAACTTTGGGAACTTGAGGTTTTAGGAATAGCATCTGAAAACGAAAAAGAGAAAGATGATTTTAATTTAAAAGATTTTAATGATTAAGTTAAAATTCATCCGGATGGAAGATATGAGGTAGATCTCCCGTGGAAACTTGATTCTTCGAATTTGCCTAGTAATAAATGTTTAGCACGATAAAGACACGAAAAAATGATTAACAGATACGTAAATGGGGAATTTCTTTCGGATTATCAAAAGGTTTTTCGGGAGTGGGAAAGGTTGAATATTATTGAACGTGTTCCAGATTCTGAACTGAATACAGCATGCCATTATTTATCACATAGGCCTGTGATTAAATTTGATAGCCGAACTATAAAAATTCGGCCCGCATTTGATGCTTCTGCCTCTGAGAAAGAGAGTCCTTCATTGAATGAATGTTTATTTAAGGGAACCAATTTAATAGAATTAATACCTGATATTATCGATCGATTTAGAATGTATCCGATTGGATTAAGTGCTGATATAGAAAAGGCTTTCCTGATGTTGTCTGTTGCCCCTAAAGACAGAGACTTTCTTCGATTTTTCTTCCCTTCCAATGATGAATCAATTTATAGACATTGTCGAGTTGTATTTGGTGTTTCTTCGAGTCCCTTTTTATTGAATGCTACAATTTCACATCTTTTGGACAATTGTACTGAATTTTATGATGTTGTTCAGAAACTTAAATGTTCTTTTTATGTTGATAATTGTTTAACAGGAGTATATAACGTTGCAGAAGCTGATAATTTTGTTGAAAAAGCACAACTTATAATGTCTAAGGGTTGTTTTAATTTGAGGGGTTGGGAGAGCAATGTAGAGTGTAAACATACTAGTAGGAATTCTGGAGATACTTCAGTTTTGGGTATAATTTGGAATTTAGATAAGGATACATTGAAATGTAAAATAGATTTTGAAATTTTATCATGTGGAACTAAGATAAATAAGAGACTAATTTTGTCTACTGTACAAAAATTATAAGATCCTATTGGTGTGTTGACTCCTACTGCATTGCTCCCTAAGCTCATTATACAAGATTTATGGAAATCTCACTTTTCTTGGGATGAGGAATTGCCTCCTTCTGTTGTTAATCGGTTCTCTAAGTGGTTAAATGAAATGTATTTATTGAAAGATGTAACTTTGTCACGATTTATGAATTTTAATGAAACATCTGAATTGCATGTATTTGTAGATGCATGTAAGGGGGCATATGCTGCGTGTGTCTTCATTAGATCTGAGGTAGGAAATGAAAGTAAAGTGACACTCAATCGCGTTAAAAATAGAGTGGCTCCTCTAAAGCCTTTGAGCATTCCCAGATTGGAATTGATGGCTTGTTGTATCGGAGCAAGACTTGTTAATTCCGTTATAAGAGCGCTAGGTGTGGCAAGCATTAAAGTCACACTCTGGTCGGATTCCACTGTCGCTTTATGGAGGATTAAAGAATGTGGAGAATGGTCGGTTTTTGTTGCAAATCGCGTTAAAGAGATTAGAGAGCTAACAGGGTGCTTTTCATGGCGACATGTACCAGGAAATATGAATATTCCCGACCTTTTATCTCGCGGATGTACTCCCAAACAAATGTTGAACTCTAAATGGTGGGAGGGTCCAATTTGGTTGAAGGAAAATCCGGAATCCTGGCCTGTTAGTGAGGTTAGTTCTCAACCCAGTGAAGTAGATTTCGAAAGGAGAAAGTGCAAAATTGTAAATATGAATCTAACAGAAGACACACACCCTTGGTATGCAGAAAGAGCCTCTGATTATGATAAAATGATCCGAGTATTTGCTTGGGTATTAAGATTTATAAATAATTGTAAATTAGTGAATGGAAAATGTAAAAACAATGAACTCTCACAATCTGAGTTTGAAATTTCTGAAAAGAAGTTAATTTGTTTAAAGCCAATATCTTTCCAATGCAAAGTTTTTAAATTCTGTTGTAACTTTTGTTGATAATGAAGGTATTCTTAGAGTAAAAATAAAAATAATTAACCGAGATGATGAAAGATCTTTTTGTACCTAATATTGTTAGCTGATAAATGAGAGTTCACAAAATTGTTAATTAAAAATGTACATAGGAAAAACTGTCATGCTTGAATCTAAATGATGCAATGCCTGTTGCGAAAGAATTTCTGGATAATCAGAGGTTAGAAGAGCTATCAAATATGTTCTTTATAATTGTATTGTATGTAACCGCTATAAGGCTAAATCTATGTCAAGCGAACCAACGCCTCTGCCACCAGATCGTGTAATTGATTGTTCGCCATTCGAAATTGATTTAGCAGGGCCACTGTTTTTGAAAAATAAATACAAAATGTGGATGGTTCAATTTACTTGCGCGATATACCGGGCCATTCACCTTGAACTAGTTAATTCCCTTTCTTCGGATGCCTTTCTTTTGGCCCTTAGACGATTTATCGCTAGACGTGGGCGACCACGAACGATTTATTGTGATAATGGGACTAATTTCCGGGGTGCTTCTAATGATTTATCAAAATTAAATTGGAGTAAAGTTCAAAAGGAGACCAGAACTCATAAAATATTTTGGAAATTTATTTCTCCAACCACGGTTTGGTGGGGTGGCTGGTGGGAGAGGTTCGTCCTTACCATAAAAGATTTATTAAGGCGTAGGTAAATCTGTGTTATCCCATGATGAACTGTATACCTTAATTTGTAATTGCGAATCAATTATTAACTGTAGACCTCTAACATATGTATCAGAAAATCCTGAAGAATTGATTCCTCTTACCCCCAGTATGTTCCTTATTGAGAACAGAAGTTCTAACACTGATGATATGGAAGAGTTGAATTCGAGGAGTCTGAACAAAAGAATAAAATATCATAGTAAACTATTAAAGGACTTACGTCAACGCTTAAGGAAAGAATATCTTCGACAACTCGTAGAAAAACATACTGAAAAGCAATCGCGTAATCATCAAATTGGAGAAATAGTTTTAGTAGGAGATGATAATAAAAAACGACTGTTTTGGCCCCTGGCAAAAATTATTGAGTTGATTCCAGGGAGTGATGGAAAAATTCGCTCAGTTAAATTTAAAACGCAACAAAGGACAGTTTTACGCTCTATACAGCGTATCTACCCCTTAGAAATTTATTGAAAGGAATCTGTTGATGGGGAACTGGGTGGAGAGGAATCTAATTCTAATAATGTGACTGATAATGAAAATAATGTAACATCTGCTGATGCTGTGATAGTGAGAAAATTTACATCCTCTGGAAGGCCTGTGAAAGTCCCTTCAAGACTCGATCTTTTGAATAATGTTTGTTATACTCTTGAGACTCTATCTGAGTCTCAAGGGGGGAGGGAGGATGTTGCGAAACGAAGTGAAATAACTGCCGCTGCGCGGCTGTGCTGTGCGTCAGTCTGCGAGCTGACTCTCATTCACGAATGTAAAAACAGAACGATTTGTGCACTCGGCGATAGCTAAGCGTTTACTTGAGTGTGTCTCTGTGTTGTGCCGTCCTTTATGAATAAAATGTATGTTTGAAGAAATCTCTTTGGATTTATTTACATCCAGGTACCCAAGCATCGGGTAGATGCAGCCCATTTGATTTTACTTT
The DNA here is from genome assembly GCA_019974015.1 of Nephila pilipes. Lineage (NCBI taxonomy): Eukaryota > Metazoa > Arthropoda > Arachnida > Araneae > Nephilidae > Nephila > Nephila pilipes. Next base: position 2,579 of record BMAW01092633.1, on the reverse strand, counting down.
TGAATTCTAAGGTTCGTTTTAGAACAATATATATATATATATATATATATATATATATAATAACAAACCATAATAAGTACTACATACATAAAACTAAACATTGTAAGCTTTCTACTAAACATAGAATTTTATACACATTACTATCAATGATAAAGAAAGAATGAAGTGTCAAATTTATAATACAAACACCAAAAATTCTAATAACTATAATCAGAGTAGGTATTAATAAAAAATAAACATAATTTTTGTATTCCGAAACATGTTATTTCAAAGTTCGGTCTGATGTTGGTGCTTGTTGCGTTTGAGAGCGTCCTCTTCTGAATTTTTATTGTATCAAAACTACAGGAAACTGCTTTAAACAGTTTTTGTAAGGAAGTGATCTCCTTATTACTGCAGCGCCTCTAGCGGAGTTTAATGAGAAAACTTAGAGTTGGGAACGGCCTTTGGCTAAACATGTGTCAATGATAAATTTAGGAACCCAACTCATGTAATATTTATGTTCCTTCACTGAAGTATTTTTTTGTTTTGTTGCTATTCAAATAAATGATTAGAACAGAATTTCCTTTCCGTATGAGTAATTTCAGATATAAAATACCGCCAATCTGATACATCTATTCATAAAAACTGTTATTTTATACATGAGCGAGGTCTGATGCTTTGTTTCGTTTGACAGCGCCCTCTTCTGAGAAGCGGAAAAAACTATTACTGTATCAAAACAAAAGGAAACAAAAATCTTCTCATTACTGCAGCGTCTCTGACAGGAGTTAAATGAGAAAACTTTAGATTTTGCGAAAAAGAAATCAATTCAAAAGTCACTACTACAGCAATATATGGCACTGTGTAATTGAGAAAAGAGTTTTAAAAATGGCAGCGTCAATGCTGAAATAAAATTACATTCTTATTCAGCGAATTTAACAATTTCTTTCAAGCTCAATGGGGCAATAATTAAAAAAAAGAAAAGAAAAGAAAGAAAAATTTATATGAAACATAGCATATTAAACTAATAAATAGTGCTATAAAGAGACTTTATAGCACTATTAAAGTCTCTATCTGCAGTTTCATTTAATGAGTCTTAAAGAATACAGAAGTTTTTTATACACTGTGTTACTTTTGGAAACAATTGGATATAAAGTTACGTGCAATAGTCTCCTTCTTCCCTTAGAGGGCGTTACTTGTCATATTCTCTTACCTCAACCAGAGCAACTCTTCGGCCACTCTTACTGCTTAATAAAAAGCACAAAATATGCGTAAAGGTACCGACCATGTGTCAGTTAATGACTCAATAGGAATGATTGTGTCAAGTTTGAGAAAAAACTTTCTGTGACATTCCTGCTGCCTTTTTACTTTCTAATGCTGTGCTCGGAATGCAATGTGTGATCCACTAAACGGCAGCCGTATTGAAGATTATTTTAAATTGCTAAGTAAAAGGCAATTTTGTTTCATTATGGATTCTGCATTTTTTTAGGTGTTAACTCCCTTTTCAATTACACTTCAGCACATATTCTTCTAGAGGTGACTATTGGAACTATTTCAAATGTCATTTTAATTATAGACACCCTCTTCCACCCTACATTGACCGCTAAATTTATATTTTATTTGCATTGTGAAATAATTTAATTGCTTACATATATTCAAATACATATCTTATTGACTTATAGTTTCATACCAGCCTCTACCTGCTTTATAAAAAGAAAAAAAATATGCTTAAAGGTAACACCCCTGTGTCAGTTAATAGTTCAATAGCAATGATTGTGTGAAATTTGGAAGAGAAAAAAAAACCGTTGTGTGAGATTCCTGCTGAATTTTTACTTTCTTTTGCTGCGAATGCTGTGCTCGGAATGCAATATGTGATCTATTAGTTCCATTCCAAATTGTTTAAGTGATCGTCAATATATTCAATCGGCAGCTGTAATGAATAACATTTTGAAATTCTAAGTAAAAAGTAATTTTATTTCATTATTGACTCTCATTTTTTTACATATAAACTCTCTTTTCAATCATACATCAGCACATATTCTTCTAGTGGTGACTTTTGGAACTACTTCAATTGTGATTTTAATTATGGACACCCTCTTCCACCCTACATTGCCCGCTAAATTTATATTTTATTTGCATTGTGAAGTTATCTGATTACTTACATATATTCAAAGACTTTTATCTTATTGACTTATAGTATCGTACCAGCCATTTCCTTATAAGTCTTTGGATACAAAATATACCAGAACCAGATATTATAATTAAAATAAGCAGCTCTTTATTTAATTGGCAAGAAAATAGTTAAATTTGCTCCTCTGATCCTGCGCAAATGGAACAAATTGTTTATTTCTCTTACAAATTCGTAATAACAGGCAATTCGAAAAATAAAGTGGCTCCATATTCCGAAATGCTTTAAAAAAATAATAAACTTACACCCTCATAATGGACTAAGGGATTGATAAATTAAATAATTACTGATCCAAATGGAAAAGTAAAAGCTGTCATTTTAAAAATCTACAAAACATTTCAAAAATATTTAATTTACCTGTTGTGTAATCTTTATTGTATTTATGTTATTAGCGTTATTTTTGTGCTTGGAATTA
>BMAW01092631.1:0-20719 GCA_019974015.1 Nephila pilipes | reverse complement strand
TAATTCAGTTCAATTTGTGACCGTATTAACTAGTTTTTTTTTTGAACTTTTATAAATTATTTCAATTTGTGACACTATTAACTATTTTTTTTGAACTTTATAAAATTCAGTTCAATTTGTGACAATATTAATATTTTTTGAACTTTATAAAATTCAGTTCAATTTATTCCTATTAAATATTTTTCTTTGAACTTTATAAAATTCAGTTCAATTTATGACCATTATTAACTATTTTTTTTGAACTTTATAAAATTCAGTTCAATTTGTGACCCTATTAACTACTTTTTTTTGAACTTTATAAAATTCAGTTCAATTTTATGAACCTATTAATTATTTTAACTTTGCAAAATTAGTGGCATACTTTTTTTGTTTACCATTGTTCTTCTGCCTTTTTGTACCATAGGTATTCTGCTACTTCCGCCTGCAAAGCGCAAAATACTTGCCAAAACCGTTTAAAAGGCAAAGCGCATAACATAAAAACGTAAAACTTAGCTATATAAAAAACAAAGCCTTTGGTAAAACCGCAGCCTGCTTCGCTGGCTAAAGCCTGCTGGCCCATGCCAAAACGCAGAACGCTTTTATGCGTAGCTACTACTTCAGCGCTGCCGTAGCTTTACTGCGCAAAAGCTATCCATAGCATTAAAAAAGCTTTAAAATACAATAAAATTATTCTTTTTTTGTTAAAATAATAACATAGATTTAATAAACGATGATTATTTGTACATGTGTAATGAGTACAAATGTGGAATGTCAATGAGGGAGATGTGATTGCAGGTGATGATATGGTTGAGGATAAAATATTAAGTTGAATCATGGACCAATTTTTTTTGTTAACATAAAATTACAAAAAAAAATTGTTTTATATTTAGAAACAATTATTTTAGACATCCAAAAATTCATAATAAAAATTTGATTTAAAAATTCTCAGTTTTTTCTAAAAAATTTATTGAATTGAGACAGAATAAAACTCCTCAATTTATTTCAGTTTAATTTTTTTTGATAGAAACATAGGCCTTAATTTTCTGTGAAAATATCATTGATGCATTCCATTACGATCATTTCATTTAATTCTCATGTATTGGAATGATCGCGGTAACATAATGGTGACGTTGCAGACTGTTGACCTTGAACATTCTCCATCAGAGACTGTGTGTTCAAATTCACAGAAAGAATCTTCCGTATGTCGTGAATGAGCACAATAGAAATCCGTCGAGGGCTCCATTCATCCGATGGCGTGTGTGGAATTTTGAAGAAGGAGACATCAGCTTAGGTATCGTCCTCGTTACTTTACCTAGATCGTAATTGTCACGGCCTTTGGCCTTTCAGCCTGCTTTTGCTTCTGTATACTACGTTAATGATAATCCGGACATAGACCTCTGAAATTCTTTTTATTGAGTTAGTATAATCATGTCTAAAAATTATTTATTTATCGTCAACTTTCCTTCTTTAAACGTGATGAAATTCAGTGTACATTTTATAACTTAGTTTGTGCCAATTATTGCGCATTCTTATGTTTACTTTATTACGGGGAGCATACTTTTTTTCTGTCAATATGACTTTAATAATGAATTTTTTTTTAGGTTTCTATTGTTAAGAGTAGTAGTATTATCTATTATTATGAAATTTTTTAATGCGTTTTATGCAGAATAAATTGATAATACTACTTAGCGATTCAGGAAACCCATTGAAGAACTATATTTCTATTTCTTTATTTGTTCTTCTCGGAACTACAAAATGTTCCAGCACATTAGATGGATGCTTTGTATTGCGTAAAGACAGAATGGATACAGAGTGGATTATCCATGGTCTACTCTGTATTTCACGTTTTGAAGTGTTCCTGCTTGGTATTTTGAGACAGACGATAATATTTCTCTTTGTTCCATTTTAAAACTAGTTATTTATATGGTTTAAAATTTTTCTTATTTATTAGCCACTCTAGGGACTATTGTTTTGGTTGGATAACTTTGTACCAGATCAATTTTTTCAATCGTTTGCTCTGAATTTAATTACATTTAAGCACAGACCTGCAATTTAATAATTTGTGTTTCCTTTAATTTTTGATATCGAAAAAAATTATTATTGTTCATTTCTCGGTTTTATCATTTCATTAATTATTATATTTAGTTAGGTAATTTAATAAATAATTATAAAAAAAAGCATCATTGGTTGCTAAATCATTCTTCATAAAAACTTTGCCTTAAACTTTTCAATTTTCCTCTTCTTTTCATGATTATTGTTTTTTGTATCACTTCCAGAGCAAAAGTATTCCAAATTTTTTGGTTCGTTGTAACATTCGATAAACAAATTGTTAAATCTCTCTTGTTACGGTTAATGACACAGCGAATGGCAAAAAATTCTCTTCAGTTTCAGACAAAATAACAAATTATTAGTTTATAAATGTAGAGGATGGGAGGGGTTCTTTGTTAATATTTAGTAATTCCCCCCTTTTTTTTCTGCTTTTTTAAGAATCAGAATATGATACAGACACGAAGGATAATTTTCTTACAATTATTTAATATAGTTAAAATGTTTAAAACATGAATGTGTTTTTCTTATTACACTTAGATGTTTCCAACCGATGATTTCAACATTTTTATTAAAAATATATGCAGCGATTATATGAAAACATCAGGTATACTTCCTCATTCTTTTTTTTGAAGGTCTAAGACAATTTCTTTTAAATACTAACTTAAGCTTAATGTTTATAAAAAGAATCGTATACATACAAAATATTACACTTTCAATCATAAAGCGATCACCCGTTTCACTAGACTATTCCAGATAACATCTACAAAACGTTCTAGAAAACGTATCTGGAATTGTACATCAATTACGATGGCTCAAATTCCTTAAATACTGTTCCAGAAGGAACTTCGACATTAACATTACTCACTCCCTCAGAAGAGGTTGTTGACCCTCTCCCAGCTTTGGTAAGCGCTTAAGTAGCCGTACAAAACACAAATACCGTCGCCCGCTGCCGCAAAGCCTGCAGCGTACCTTTGCTACGCATGGCCGCGTATGCAAACTTAGCGCAAAGCCAGCACGCCACTGCGGCAACCGTACATGCAAGCCAGCGCCGCCGCGTGACCATACTGCTGGCCCCACCATTTTGGCTAACACGCCACAGCAGCGTATACTTGCCGCATAAACAGCCAACATTTTAAGTACGCCTGTACAGGATTGATGTTGCTTCTATATCCTCTTCGTTTCTATCAACTTACTTCTTTTATGTTCTCCTATCTCTAGTGTTTTTTTTTCATTTCTCTTCCCTCTTAGTCTAAAATTACACTAACAACGTTTTCATAGCGGCAGAAAGAAATTATACCAATTGTGTACAATTCCATAACCTGTAAAGGCAACAAGATTAACGAAAATAGTAGATAATGCCAACGCCCTGGGGTATGAAGCACTTTTACAAAAAAAAAAAAAAAAAACCCACCGTTTTTTTCATTTGCATTAAAATGCCATCATTATTACTAAGTATATTAATCTAAGTCTAAATGTATTAAGAATTAAATAGAAAATTCTTGATTAAAAATATTATAATAATCAACACCGTAGAAAACTTTTAATAACAATGCAATAATGTTTTTTTTTATACTTAGATTATTTCTCAGCTCTGCGTTGTGTATATGATGTCTTTCGAAAATTTGTAACTTGAACATCAAACGTTTGGTGTTATTTTTTTAAACTGAGCTCAACGCATTATAAAAGCATTCACATCCAAAAAAATTGAATTATACAAATACATAACGATACAATAAAATCTAGGAGATAATAGGAGACGTAAATGGTAAGAAACTCGAACATTTGTTTAATTTTGCAAACGGGGGAACTCGATCTTATTTCTCTTTTACAGAAATTCATACAAATATTTGAAAATTACTTTCCTGTTCTTTAAAACTTTGATATACGTAATGTATTTGTGAACATATATTCCATCCATCTTTCTGATTAAAACCAATATTCAAATAAAAAACTGGTAAAAAAAACGAATAAACTTCCAGTTGAATCAGTTACCATTTTCTTTTCATATATTCGACGGACTTTTCAATAATAATTTAAGCAGAAACATAAGAAAGCTTTTTTTTTTGTATGCTTTCTACTTATAAATAAAGCATCCTGTAATTATTACTATAAAGGGGATTACAGAGTCTGATAAGACATGTTAATTTATAAAACTATTCCATACAGCGCAAGAAAAAAAAAATGAGTTCAAAATATAATATAAAACGCAATTTAACTAATGGGTATAGCGATTAAAAGAAACTGAATATTTCATCATTTAGTATTAAAACATAGAAATAAATTATTTGAATACAAAAGAAATCACAGAACTACCAAGCCAGCTTTTCTAGCAAAAGTAATATTTTCTATAATTGTTGTTTGTTTTTTATGGAATGTAGGCAGAAACATGTTATTGTCCTTAACATTTTGTTACCTCTTATTCCACAGTAATTATGATTCTGTTGAAATAACGTTTTCTAAAAATCGAAAATGGACGAAATTATTTTTGGGGTACATTGGTGAATTATTAAAAATAAATTTATTACATGACTGAAAAGTTACTATTTTCAATACAGCCCATACATCATTTTCTCAAATGTGGTTCAAAATGTGAACTCGTTTAAAGTTTCCTAGGTAGAGAATAATATAAAATTGCAAGCATCCGCTATCCTCATCGTCTCAACGGCAGTCTTGAGGGAGTCAGAAGGTGCGTGAATGAGTTTCCTGTTTTAAGACAGTGAGAAGCGATGAAGCATTCGAGCAAATGCTTAATGAGTTACGTCAGCCCCCATCCTAAAACCATGGGTGAGAACTCAGGTATGAAAGAGCTTCTTAACTTTCGGCCGTTTATAGAGACCTAAGACCAAGCTTGCACTTAACATGTGAAGCGTCAACTCCAACAATGAAAGGTTTTTTTTGTTTGTATGTCTATTATAATTTATTATATTGTAAAGGAATTGCAATGTGTCTACATTAATCGATTATTTACCAAAAGAGACTTTTGTTTCATTAATATTTTAAAACGTGGGTCGACCACTTTTCAAAATTTATCGTGAATCTCTTTACTTTAATTCCTTCAGTTGGAAAATACCAAGTATGACTTATTGTAGTCCACTAATACAAACAAAATTCGTACCAAATTTCTTTCATTTTTTAAAATATATTTTGTTTTTTGAGGTTTTGAACGTAACTGTAAATACTGACTTTGGCAGATGAACTTCATTTGGAAATACGTGAAAACAGAATGGGAATCAAAACAGTTTATAATAATTCCATATGGTATTTTTTGATGTCCGTGATTCATGCAATTTTCATATTTCTATCATCATATAAAATGACCCCTCTGACTGTTTTTTTAAAATCATAATTGTTGTCTTTTGGGTAGGATAATTCTCAATGCTGGCTGAAATTAATCCAATTACGTTTTAAAAAAATTTCCAGCCTCTTGTGATAATTTAGCAATACTATTTTTTTGCTTAGTTATTTAAGATTGTGAATTCAAATAATTGTTCATATAATTATATTATCGTATTCATCATAAAGAGCTTAAGTACATTTGATATTTGGTGTCCATTGTTCTGCGTTAGAAAACCGAAATGTAAATACTATTTTAAAGTTATCCAAAATTTCAACTACTTCAACCTTATGAGAAAATATAAGAAATTATGTTGTTGCAAGAGAATGATCGTTGACTGTTAGAATATTGCACATCTCTTTCCGATTTTAGGATAACAGTATAAATATAAATCACATTACTCAAATTATGAATTCGGGATATAGTTACAAATGAATGCGGTCGATTATTTTTGCTAAATCTGTTGTGTAATTATCGAAATATTCGCTTCTATGTGAATATTTCAGTTATTTTATTCCAATTTTTTTTCCAATTTTAGAAAAAATTTAATACTTAGGGAAATTGTTGTTATAACTGCTTCTTGAATTTTGAAAGATAGTTTATAGAATATCACACAAAATAATAACTAACACTTGGTCCTCGTTGGCGTATTTACTGTTTTTCAAAACTTTTATATATCACACGAAAAATTCAGAAATTATTATAATATATTTAACAAGTTTATTTTATGGCAGTTAAAACAATCCGCTGACCACATCAAAGTTTGTTCAAAATGTATTTTAATACCTTTAAATATTTTAATTTTCATCAAGAACATAAATGATTGTTTAACTAAACTTTAAATGTATTTCCAACTATCTATCTTTATATCCTATTAAAAGCTTATTTTTGTATCAAGCTCGGATTTGATAGATGCCAATCCAGTAATTTCAGCAGACAGTTGGTTGTTCGTTTCCATAACAGAGAGCTATTGGTAGAATTCAAGCAGACATTAACACCGGAATATAAAGCAATAAACCGGGCCCCAGGAGACGACAACTCAACACTCGACATTCATTGCAAAAAAAGATTTTTTTTTTACAATTTTTTACAACAATAGAGATTTTAAATAACATTTTTAAGTTGGAGCAAAAGAACAAAAGATTAAACATACTTCCGTAAAATCAAAAGCGGAGCTTTAAAATGTGTCAATTTATATTTCCCTTACAACTTTGTACGGTTCTTTAAAATTGTTTGAAATATGCGACATAATGTGAATATTTTTATGAATATTTTTTGATAATAGTGTCAAGATTCTAGTTTCTTTCATTAATACATGTTATCGGTTTGAAAAAATCGATGTTTTCCACTTATACGAATAGCATTTCAAATTTCTAGTCAAAAAAACATTTAGCTTAATGTTTGTTGCAAATAGTTTCAGTAATAGTCCATTATATATATATTTTTTTTACATTTGCAAAGGTGTATGAAAAGTATACGATTGCATGGGATCTCTGTTTAATTATAATAATTCATTTGGTTTCTCAACAACAGACCATTTGTTGAATTAACTCCACATATACTCACGAAAAGCTTCGAAAAGTCATAATGTAGCCAATCTTCACGACGTTCTTAAGGAACCTCAGCTTCAATCAACCGGAATGACTATCAAACATTTTTTTCCTTGAAGCCCTCACCACTAATCTACACCAAAGTTTGAAGAACAGAAAAGTTTCCCTGAAAGTCTATACTTAATCTTCAAGTCTATAATGTAAAATTTGTAAGTCACGATCGTTAACAAATGTGTTCATCACATTTGATTAGACACAATGTGGAACTGCGTTTATGGACAAAGCTGGTTACTGGAGATGAAAAAATAGTTCTGTACGAGTATTAAGAGAAAAAAATCTTAATGCAAACCAGGAACATCTATCAGCAACAGTTTCCAAAGAACCAAAATCCATCAACAAAAATTACTGCTTTTGTTTGGCAGTGGGACAGAAGGAAAAGTCCAGTGCACTAAGGATTTGCTGAAATAGGAAACACCGTCACGCGGATCTGTACTGCACCAATCAGCTGGATAATTTGAATGCAACAATTAAAGAAAAATGGCCAGCAGTAGTGTCCAGAAAGAATAGTGTTCCACCGACAATGCTCGACCGCATACTGCAATGGTGACATAACAAAAAAACTGAATAATGGTAGGATGCAGGAAGTCCTTATTCACCCAAACATTGCACCATCTAGTTATTACATGTTCAGATCTCTGCAAAAAAAGTACCTAACGGGAAAAAAAATTGGAATCTTTGAAAGTGTTTCTAAGGCAGTTGATGACTATTTTCCAACTCAAGGACGAAAAGCCTACAAAACAGGTATTCTACAGGTTACCTGAAAGATGGCAACAGGTTGTAACGGGCATATATAATTGATTAATATTAAACACATATTTTTTTATAAATGAATTCAAATATTTTCTTTAAAAATACGACAGAACTTTCCTCAACTTAATAATATCAACATTTCATGAAGCTGCCGATACAAATACACCAAAGTTTGAAAAACAGAAAAGTTTCCCACCAAAGTCTATACTGCATGACGTCACTCGACAAAGATCGTCTGTTAGATAAAACTATCAGTTTGGTATTCTAAAGTGAGGACGTCACTACGAATGGATGTTCGAAAGGACCACAATGTTGAAAAAGTGTCATGCAACCTTTCAATATCCTGGGTTCTTGAGTATTTGTCTCGATTCCTTCTTTTTTTTTCAAGTAATATTCTTACCTCAGGTTCTTTGTTTTCCACTACTTCAAGGGACAATGGTTAAGAAAGTAGGTTTCTAAGTGAGAGATATTAGGACACCAGAATAGAATTGAAGAAAAAATTTATGCATTTTATTTGAAAATTCTACATGATAAAGTGTTGCAATGGTTTTAAAACAAAATTTTGTACTTGTGTTTCAGTATTACACAGTGATATTTCTAATGGATGCCAGAAACAATTATACGCATGCTGAACATTAAAAGTATTTAAAAGTAATACTGAATGTTTGTTTAAATGAATATGAATCTAAAGTGATAAAATACATTTTAAGAAATGTACAAGACGTGAAAACAAATATTAAAGTCAGTATAATAAACTATTTGATAATTTTTAAGCACAATGTAAATATTGGCAAAAAATTGGAATGACTAAAGTTAGCAAATAAAAGACGTATCTGTTGTCTGGAAAGCGTGAAAAAAATTTGAACCAAAAAAAAAAAAGGCTCTAAGAAGGAAGGTCAGAAATTTTTAGCTTTAGAAACTACAACATATTAGATCACAAACTGAGTATACACTGGCATTACTTTTAAATAATATAAAAGGGCAAATTTTTTTAAATCTATGGTTTGCATCTTTCAGATTATTGACGGCTTTTGGTGGCATGGCATTAATTTAAAAGATTTTGTCTAGTTTCACTTGAGATTTTTAGCCCATTCTTCTCTTAAAACAGTTTAAATTGTCTGCCTCGACGATATGATGATTTTTCGACAGACTTTTCAACTGTGATCATAAATTTTCAATAACTTTGAGATCAGGTGATTGTAGTGGAGTGTACAGCACGTTCTACAATTGTACTGAAACACAAATGTTTCATTTTAGCTTCTTGTATGGATCATTATTGTGTTGAAAAATGAATTTGATCTAAGCTCAACTTTTCAGCACTTTTGCTTTATAAATTATTTTTCAGAATGCTTAAATGTTGATCTCATCAATAAATACTAAACTTCAACTCATTTGCTGACACATTGTACCATTACAGAGCCACCTCCTACTTGCTTGGAAGTAAATGCTATTTTAAAAGCAACTCACCTTAAAACTTCTACCAATCATAACATCTCGCCATCCTTCCATGAATTTGTTCTCGTACCAGATATAACTTGATTCTATGAATATCTTTAAAAACTTGAAATTTAATTTTCAGTAAAGAAAACCTTTTTCCTGGTTCGATTAGAGATGAAAGATTTCTTCTGGCTACATTATTTAAAAAACCTGTTTTAACTGGTACACTTCTAATTGTTCTTGAAAATGAATCTGTATCATTAAGAAGTGTTTGTAATTTTAGACCCTCACTCGGAGTTTAGTCACTTTTCTTAGAATCCTCTTATTGGCTGTGTCATCCAGATCTCCTTCCGTCCCCTTCGAGAATACTTTTAAGTGTACCAACTTTTTATGCTTTTGATGATTTTTGAACACACCACAATAGTTTCGCTTACCTGCTTTTACATTTTGTAGAGATTTACCTTCTTCAACCATTTACTATTAGCTCTTCAATATGAACTGCAGTTTCATTCTGGAACCGTTCGAAGATAAAAAATTAATATTTCAATAAAACATGCATAAATCTAAATCAATATCAATATTAAAAGGGAAAAACCTTAATAAAATAGTAGCTAACAAATTTATCTGGTTGGCCTTTTCCACAAAGTGTACACTTAAGTTTTATAATCAATTCGTGCCGTTTTAGTAACATTAGATAATGTAAATGGTACTGTGCATTAAGTTAATGTTTATTTTTTTGGATAAATATCTTATTTAAGTTCATTTTAATATTTTATAAAAAACCTTTACATGAAACTTTTGTCACATGTTTGTATTTTTTAAAGTAAAGAAAAGAGGAGTGTATATTCCAATTTTGGAAGTCCACTGTAATTCTGACTGACTCTTCCTTTTCTTTGATTACTTAATTGCAGTTAAAAAATGTGACTGCCAACATATATTGTATCTTAATATGAAATTTATGAATTCTTTTTCATTCTCTGTGTTATTTGTTTTTCCTCGAAAAAATTCCATCTATTGCTAACAAGATTTGGATTGGATAGAACATTCGGATAGAACTTTTCTTATAGTTCTAAAGTCCTTAAATTCAATCATAGCTTCGGTCATTTTAATCAATAGCACTTTCTGACTTCTTAAAATCCTGGTGGTTTGAAGCATTGGAAGGTGTGAGAATAAGTTATGAGTAAAACTTAATTTCTACATTCGACAAAAAAATTGCATCTCCATGGAGCAAAGTACGTGAATGTAAATTAAAAACTGTTTCGTGTCTGTTAGATGAAGAGAAAATGAGAAATGTCAGCCGCGTTTTGCTAATGATGTCAATAAATACGCATCTTATATTTCCTCAATTATCTGATCCTTCAAGAATTGGGTAGTGATAGTGAACTTTATTGGCACAAGAGACAGAGGTGGCCATACTGCCAAAACGAAGACTAAATCCTGTGATCTAGATGTTAAAACAATGAAAAGATCAATCGACAAACGGTATCAATAAAGTTAAGTTTATCCGGCTGCAAGAGACGAGATATGTTTATGTTGCCAAAATTATATAATATGGTCACAAGACATGAAAAAAATTGAAGAAAAGGCATTGGTGATGATTGATAAGAAGGGAGGTCGAAGCAGAGAAGAGTTGCTAAGGTATACCGATGGCATTGTGTTTGCAAAGATAGCTAGAGCCATAAGAAAGAAAAAAGAGGTCACTAGGGTACTCGGGGTCTGATGTCCGTACTTGCCACTAAAGAAGGCCAAGTCGCGAGGTCCCCTGATATAATCCACAAGGCGGGGTGCCTGGCTATACCCCAGATACTTTTAGGTACCCGACGGTCACCTCTTACGACATGCATGAGCTGCAGTGGGACTATTTTGTGTTCCCGATCACCACACGAGATTCGATCCTTGAAGAACCCTCGTGTGTAGCCACACCACAAATCTTGGTTGCCCGAATCCGGCAGCTGTCGTTCGCACGGATTTGAGCTGATACAATTTGTGCACCATGCGACCTTGGCAGGCTCCCCATCTTCCCACGATGCCGCGTGGTGTTGTGGAAAATTCGAAACGAGTTGCCAAGATCAGGTTTCATTGTTATTTGCTTTTTTTTCGGGGTTCTTCTAATTTATCAGGTTCTCCCAATAGCAGCTCGTTGCGGTACTGAAGGCATGTTAGCAAGGCAATCAGTATCCCCTGACATGTCATTTTATTCTAACTTGTAACTAGAGGATGGAGAATACAGAATGCAAGTACTTTTTTATTGAAAGGCATAATTTTGTCTAAGTAAAATGAGTTGTGAGAATTTTGGACTTTCGGTAATATTCGTTCACAGAGAAGATTATTTAAGTGAGCAACAGCTGTAAAGAGTACAATTATTATCTGTACCAATGTATAGAAGATTACGTATATCAAATAAGAAGTGTTAGTTGTTCTCAGCTGTTAGGGTGGAGAATGGTTGAATTTGTGGACAATTCAGGAAGATCTAGAAACTAGCGTATCGTTATGCCAAGAATTTTCTGGTGTGTCACTAGTTAAGCCACTTTGCAACTGATCAGAAAAGAACACCCACTCAGATAAGTTATTAACTACTCAAAGGCGGGTACTTTTTCAATTGACCTGTTATGTTTGGGTGATATTTGCAGCATTCGAGTTAAGAAAAATTCACAAAATTCTAAAAGTTCATGTATAAAATTCACAGAAATACCTAAATTCAATGTCAATTTTCATTTCTTTTAGCATTAACAGATTATATTCTATTATTCAAGCAAAAATAATTGATACGAATTATAAATAAAATTAATTCATAACCTCGTTTCCGCGTGACTCGAAAATCACATTTAACTTCATAAATGAGAAGGGCTGTACTAACTGTAACACTATATTTTATTTAAAATAAATAATGAAGCACTAAAGATGAGACTACATAATCAAACACAAAAGCTTCAAACAAATTACATTCCCTAACACAGCTTCTAATAACAATGATAATTCTCTTCTTTATAGACAAGACACTTGTCATTTTTTTTATGTATAAGCTTCAACATGACCAAAATCCACTTTATACAAAATTCTATGAAAAGCCCATTTAGAGGCAGGTTTCAAGATGAAAATTCTTGCAAATTCCTGATTGTATTTGACTGAATTGGGATGGGGCACCGTGATATTCTTATACATTAGTTGCGAAAATGCATCCGCTAGAATTGCAAGAGAATGGAAAAAAATTAAATTTATATTTCTAAAACTTTCAACTACTCGATGCAGAGATTAAAAACCTCAAATTCATACATATGTACTTCAGAGAGGTACAGTTACCGAAATTGAGGAAAAGGACCTTTAATGCAATAAATTACTAGTTTAGAAATACATTTAAGTATCTCTAATGCCCAGACATCCTATTAACTCTAATATCAGAACAGTCTACTAGTAATAATATTCACGATATTATTAATAATGAATCTCTAATATAAGGTTTTTTAATTTGCATTTATAAAGTTCAAAAAAATAGTTAATAGGGTCACAAATTGAACTGAATTTAATAAAGTTCAAAAAATAATTAATAGGGTCACAAATTGAACTGAATTTTATAAAGTTCAAAAAATAATTAATAAGGTCACAAATTGAACTGAATTTTATAAAGTTCAAAAAAATAGTTGATAAGGTCACAAATTGAACTGAATTTTATAAAGTTCAAAAAATAGTTAATAGGGTCACAAATTGAACTGAATTTTATAAAGTTCAAAAAAATAATTAATAGGGTCAAAAATTGAACTGAATTTTATAAAGTTCAAAAAAATAGTTAATAGGGTCACAATTTGAATTGAAGATGCTTCAGATAAACAAACAACACAGTGTATTAACTATCTTCGCTCTGTCTCGAATATCTTAAATCGCCTACGTCAGGGGTGGCGAACCTTAATGTATCAATGTGCCATTTTTCCTTAAAAAATGTTTAATGAGGTCATAGACGTGCCGTCAAATAATTTTGATATCGTGATTATTGGGAAAATAATAATACTAAGAACTATCGACTCAAAACTCTTTATTTACTACAAAAAAATACATTTTGCAATGTCTCAATTATACGCGTAATTCAAATTACATTAACATAAGTGTGACTTCTGTTGTTGCAGATTAGGACAAATAACTTATATTAGGGTTGTAAGATGTTACTTTTAGCAGAACGCATGCTGAACTGGAATCATCTGTCCAACGGTTTCTAAGAGAATCTTTAATGTTATTCATCTCTAAAAATAATGACTCGCAGGCATAGGTAGATGAAAATATGGTTAAAATATCACGAGCCAGCTTCTTCAAACAGTTAAATGTGTCTGGTAATGAATTCCATGTTTCCAAAATTTTGTTATTGGCATTTTTACTTATATTGTTTGTCAATTTTTCTGTTACAACAAATTCCAACTAATTCTTGTTTCAATTAACTTTTGAATCCATATTGAGGAAATTAATCAGCTGCATTTGAAATTCTTCAATTTCCAACCAATCGAATTGGTACAAGTTCAGTTTATCAAAAGAAGTCATATAAGGGTACATAATAAACTTGAGTGTTTCCGATAATTCTTTGAAATGAGAAAATCTTGCTGAAAATTCATTGATTGAATAATCAATTACAGAAATAAATTCTCAGTGACTGTTTCTTCACCTGATTCCACATGTATATCTAAATCTTTGATATTTTTTTTCAAGTTTGGAAAATACTTGTAATTTCTTGTAATAATATCGTTTCTGAAAAAATGCAGTTCAGCGTCAAATGTGCGAATGAGATCCATCATGACGATAATTATTTTATTTGTGCCTTGAAGTGTCACGTCCAATTCATTCATTGAAATGTTGGCATATGTCTGTAAAAAATCAATTTTGAAAGCCACATAACATCCAACAACTGAGGGGATTGTTCAATTTCCCCCTCATTTTGCAGAAACAGTCTGATGTTTTCCAAGCAATCAACCAATCTTTGAAGTATGTTCCCACGGCTCAACCATCGACTATTATTATACATCAGTAAGCCATTATACACCGAGGTGATTTCATTTAACAAAGCATCAAACTTTCGCTTATTTAAAGCCTGCGACAAAATGAGATTGACTATTTTTGGGACTATTGTCATTACATTATCAAGAGATGTTAAACCACTCTTAGAACAACACAAGGCTTGTTGGTGAATGATGCAGGGGATTTCAAGAATCGAATGTCCTACGTCTGTTTGAAATAAACTTCTGAAACCAATTTTTTTTGCCCACCATACTTGGAGCATCATTAATTGTTACTGAAACAATTTTTTTCAAAAAAATTTCTTTAACAGCAAGCGAATATTTAACAGCTGTGCAAATATCTGTGCCCTTTGTAGTTGTTAGCAACGTTGTTATCACAATTAATTATTCCTTAATGTCCTTTCCCAAGGAATATCGAACAAAACCAGCTAAACGTGCAGATTTAGTGACGTCAGTGCTTTCGTCAAGACTTAGTGATATAAAAGGAGCGGAGTTAATGTCAATTATTTGTTGATCTGCTACATTTCCGGCCAGTTTTATGATTCTCTCTTTAATTGTGTTTCTAGATAGAGGACTATCTTTGATGCGCTGAATTATCTTATCTTTATTATTGAAATCATCAAAAGGTGAGGGTGCGCATGCTAACCAGGCTTCCTTCAAAAACTCTCCCTCTTGAAAAGGTTTACTATGCCGAGCAATGACATTCACAGCCGAGTAACTTGCCGCGCTCGTATGACAATTTTTGCCAACATATTTAGTCATAGGTGTCAAGTGTTTATTTCTGTCTTTAATAGCCCTTGAAATTAATTCCTTTTGCTTTGGTTCACTTTTTTGACGAAAGAATTTGTGATTGTTTCAAAATATCGTTTTACAGACGATATTCTACATACCACTGTTCCAGAACATAAAGCACACACCGCATTGTTGACTTTACTAATCATGCCATATTTCTGAATCCACCAAGTTTGAAAATCTGATACACTTATTATCTTGCACTTTTTGTTTTTTTGCTGAACTAATGATATTAACAGTTAAAAATCGTAAAAAAAACCCCGAATAAACTTTAAAATACAGTTGTGTCAATGAAATTGACTATTATGCTATGCTTAAATAAACTATGCGTCATTAGCAATTATAGTCCACGATGTAACTACAAAAACACACGAATGCGCTTCCTGCCCACCTACCCGTGCTCGAACACTCCGTATTATGAAACTTGATGTGTGAGGGCGCCAGAGTTCCGACGTCAGACGGAGAGAAAAAAAAACATTTTTTATTTTGTTTTTGTTGGGTGTGCAGTCGAAAGTTTTTGTAACAGAATAACGATTATAACGAAAGTTTTGTTAGAGAATGTAAATTCTGATAAGTATTATGCATGTGTATTATTTATTAAAATGTGAAAAAAGACATTCATCTCGGCATTTCGAAGTTTTGGATTTGTTTCGTCGATAAGACAGAAATAGTTAAATACTCCGCAGTGTAGAATCACTCTCATGCTTCCGTAATATGCTTCATAGTAAACTTTGTGATCGGTGGCGTGCCCAAAATATTGTGTCGCGTGCCATTGGTTCGCCATCCCTGGCCTACAACCTATCAAAAATTGAACAACGAAGTCTTAGCTTATCAATTCACTCGCACCGAGTGTGGCCCTTCTTGAAGGCAGCATGTTCGATACCTGTTACTCTAACTAGGATTCCCTTCTGACCAATATTTCAAAATTGATTAATTACAATATTTCCCTCCAATTTACAAACATCTATCAACCTGTCGTTATCATCAGTCTCTCCCTTTACTCCTTTCAATTATATTTCGCTCATGTATCATCCTTCCTAATTCATTCATTGCGTTTTCATCTTCCTGTAATGTGCCTGATCCCGTTTCATTCGTTTGGCAAGCAGTTAAAATTTTACCCAATTCAAATTACAAAAAATCTCCATGTTAGTGAAAAGAACACCACGAAGAGCCGGACGTCAAAAAGTTAATAAATGAATAAAGAGATCTCAGTTTTTTAAATAGGAATATCAAAAAAGGCAGATTTAGAAACATTTTAGAATCTCAATCACATTAATACTGAAAAAAAAATGGATTCATTTAAACAAAAAGGATTGTAATAATATCGCCTATCATTCTCAGTATGTAACAAAAATACACAGTCCAATTAATAGAAAGTCATGCTGTGATGATAACCAACTTATTTTATCCAGAAATCTAGGAATAATCAATTTCTAGCCTACTGCATCAATGGGTTGTGTACGCGTTTGATTTTCAAGATTAATATCGTAAAAATTTTCTATCTGCTTTGAATCTATCGTGTTTGAGTCCTAAGTAGGGGATTCCTGCCTGTGATTTGAGTACTCTGTACACCTGCCAATACAAACCTTCTTTGATAGCAGTCTCTGCTATTACGAGCTTCGTATTAAATTCTTCGTTGCAATTTATAAGATCTCCTCTCCACAACGCTTCAATAATTCTAACATGAGCATCATTTCATCCACTGGGGAAGATCTTCAATTCAAAAGACATTTGAAGTCCCAAAGTGTTAAATGAAGAAGGAAACGATATATAGCTCCCGGTACAGAACGAGGGTGGTTCAAAAAGTACTTGTATTTGAAGACATCATTAATCAAAATTGTGGTTACCATTAAGTGCTTCCATCTGTTAAATTAAAGCGAAACAAACTGGACAAGGAGTCATAAGTTTGTTTTGATTTGTTACTCATTTGCTGCCAAATCAAAATTTGATCTGTAGCATCGAGATGTCAACGTCAGTCTCAGACCTGGATTCAGCATTATGCACCGGAAATCAAACAAAAATAAAAACGTTGGGTTTCTTCTAGTGAACTCACTCCAAAGAAGGTGATGATCGCAAAGGCATGAAAAGTAAAGACGATGATTTTTTTCAGGTGCGAAATGCGTCATGATCACGAATACGAGTCATCAAATTTTAGACTATTATCCAGTGACCCGTGACGCTTATTAAAAACAAGCCATTTCCAATGCTATGAGCGCCATCTATCTGATTTTTTAATGATTTATTGAGTGACTCCTGCACAATATAAATCAAATAAAAGCATTCTGTTCTCTATAGGATAGTTAAGTCACAGTATATGTTTCACGTCGGAGAATTTTTCCGTAAGAAATTTTACCGATTTTAGAGCTATTCTGAAACATTCCACGAGAACAGCCTAAAATCAAACTTATTACAACTCTCGACATTAGATGAATATAAAAAATTACCCTGTACTTAACAAAATCAGGAGTCAACTAAATTTATATTACATGAAAATAAGAAGTAAGTTGCCGTTAATTTATATATATAGTTATATATAACGCTTAAATCTAAATCCAAACATGATCTATCATAAACAGAATCAACTACTCATTGAGAATTTCCATATATAACATTCCTCCTTACAAATTAACGCAATTTTTTCATTTAATCTCAGCTCTTGACAATATCGGCGAAAATTTGACATTAAATTAGAAGGCAAAGTTCCGTTTGTTTCTCAGTCTCTTTGAGTAAACGAACTTCCGAAACTGAATGTGGGTAGAATCATTTCATAGAAAAGATCATTCTAAATAATGTAAGGAAAATAAAAACAATTTCCTGCAATGAAACCTAATTAATAAATGGGAATTAATTAGTTTTCTCGGAATAACCACAAATATATCAAATTGTATAATAAGTCAATTTAAATTGATTCTCGAGCAGTATAATACAACAAACTCTTCTGTAGTCATACAAAATGTGTAAAAAAAACCCCGGGAAATACACATCAGATCTGGTCCCAAATCAAGTCATTACATTGACGTGGTGTGGAAAGTTAAAGAGGAAGGCGCCAGCTCAGGTGTCATTCTCGTCACATAAGAGTGGTCCAACATTATGAAGTTTGTCATTAATAACCCTAATTTTGCTTCTCAATGAGACTTTTATAAGCAATCATATGAAAAAAAAAAGTTTTAAACTAAAATTTCATTTCAATCATCGTACTCTTTGAATTGCTTAAAATTATAAGTTTTTATGATTACTACGATATGAGACAAATTTTGTAAAAGCCTCGTCGAGCGATCCATTGAGGGTTGGACACGAGAATGTTAGACATCATCTCTGGTTTTCTTCCCTCATTTTTTGAATTTTACTTAAATTTACGACTTCCTTCACAAATAGCCTTTTTGCTCCTTTAGAGTAGAGGAGCTCCTATTTAAAACCAACTGAAAGCAAACACCCTGCAGCTTCGGATCCTTTCCCCCTTTCTGCAAGGTCTCCGTAGCCAACTGGTCGGGACTCAGGGCTGGCATCATCTTCATCAAATCGTGAGCTCCGATGCCATTTCAGTAGAGCTGAAGTCCGTTAAATCTTGTCGAGTACGAAAGCCCTCACTAGGCATGTTTTGGAAGTTTAGAGAGAGAGGTTCCAGTTCAGGTGTCATTCTCGTCATGTGACCGAGGTTCAAATTTACAAAGTCCATTATTAATAATCTTCGGGTTGCTTCTTTGTGCAACATGATTAAACAATCACACACATACCAATTCTCCAAATATCTCCTTTTTGCGTAACAGATGCTGTACATGCCCATAAAAATGCCCTGCAAGATGATATTTGTCTTTACAATAATATCAATTACAGAGCTGTATCCTTTTACTCGTGGTTATATGACATTATTTGCAAAATAGGACTTATACCTACAGTAAATGCATTTTAAATTCCCATCGTATGACCAAGAATGCTATTTCCAAGCCATCCAATCTTCAAAATTTTTCCAAAAAGTTGTCTCATTTTGTGTAAAGCTAAGCTGTGTGTTCGAACTCGATATCATTTACTGAGAAGTTATTCAGTAAATCCAGTTTCCTTGCGATCGCATTATTCTTTTGAATCGTTAACTTCTTGTTAGGGACGGGAAAGAAAAACCTTTTTATGTGAAGTTTGCAACCAAGAATATTCTCTTCTGTCTAGAATAAATATGCCTTTACATGAGGACACCGGAGAAATGTCTTCTGTTTGTAAAATTGCTCAGAAGTCCTTTTCCCGAATTAATAATTTGAAAAATGATGTACATATCCATAACAACAAAAATCCTTATGTTTGTGGATACTGCGGCAAGGGTTTTTCTGACATGAGTGGTTTGATAAAACATATACGTATCCATACCAACGAAAGGCCTTATGTGTGTGAAATATGTAAGATGGCCTTCACCCAAAGTGGAGATTTAAAAAAACATTTGCGAATTCATACCAACGAAAAGCCGTATGTGTGTGAATACTGCAAAAAAGGTTTTTCTGACATGAGTAATTTGAGAAAACATAAACGTATACATACCAAGGAAATGCCGTATGTGTGTGAATACTGCAATAAGGGATTTTCCTTTAAGAATAATTTGATAACACATTTACGTATACATACCAAGGAAACGCCGTATGTGTGTGAAATATGTCAGAGGGCCTTTAGCCGAAGTGATGTTTTAAAAGTACATTTACGTATTCATACCAAGGAAACACCGTATGTGTGTGAATACTGCAAAAAGGACTTTTCTTCCATGAGTAAGTTGAGAACACATTTACGTATCCATACCAAAGAAACGCCGTATGTGTGTGAAGTATGCAAGAAAAGTTTCTCTGATGGCAGTACTTTTAAAAGACATTTGCATATCCATACAAAAGAAAGACCTTATGTGTGTGAAACATGTAAGAAGGCATTCTCAACTAGTAGCAGTTTAAAAAGACATTTACATGTCCATACCAAGAAATAGTTTTATGTGTCTGAAACTACACGAAGGCCGACGCCCAAAATGGTGCTTATAGAATTCATCTGAGAATCTTTACCAAAGAAAAACCTTACGTATGTGACATCTTCTGTAAGGTATTCTCTACCAATGGTAATTTAACACAACTCTTACTTACTCCAACCAAAGAAAAACCTTTTGATTATTAAATTTGCTTCCTTTGTCTAATAGTAGTAATTGAGAAGGACTTTTGTGTATCCATACCAATGAAAAATCCTAGGAATGTGGTCTATGCATGAAGGCCTATACCAAAAATTGTGCATTTGGAAAACATTTGCAGTTTCTTGAAAAAAACAGACACGTGTTTTTTAATCTTAAATAGAAATATTTTAATTTTGCGTCATTCGTGCAATTTTGAGCTTGAACTTTGTGTTTGTATTTTTAGCATGACAGTTTTGAAGGTTTGTTTCCTCATACTGATAAACTAATTTTAAGAATTGAATTTCTGATTTCTGGCAAAAAGTTTCATCTGCAATTTACGTGTTCGAACCACTCGAGTTCAAATGAGATTTTATTATCCTCGATGTAATTTCTAAATAAATTTCAAGATGAGAGACATGAGTATTGTTTTCAATCCTTGAGTATTTCTATTATATTTTTATTTACAGGAGTTCAATCATGTTTAACCTCAAAACGTGAAGTCACAAGTAATGCTTGGAAAGTAATATTTTCTCATAAAACTGACAATGAATTTATATGAAAAACATTACTTTTACAGTATTTGATTAATATTTTTAACGCGTTTTTAATTCAGAAAGGTATATTAAAATACTACAATTAAAATATT
>BMAW01092630.1:0-18926 GCA_019974015.1 Nephila pilipes | reverse complement strand
ATAAACAGTGTATTGAATTGAATAATTATTGAGAAATTTTTTTGAATGATTTGTTGACTTATGATTTGTTATTTTACATTACTTATTACAGAAATGATAAATAATATATTGATTTGAATGAATTTATTGGATTGAAATAAGAAATGTTATATAACTTTGCAATGAATATCTGGTTTTAAAATGAAAGTCAACAATGTGTTTTATGTAATGAAGAAAAAATTTTTTTTTTTCAATTTTTAATTATTATTAATACTATTTAAAGTTTAAAAAAGATGTTCTGTACATAAAGGAATGTATGTCTAGTTTAGGTAATTGATAAAGATAAAGGTATTAAGTTTAAGGGAAGATTTATAATTAATTTAAAGGATGAATAATATATATAATAAATAAATAAAATAGAATAGCTGTTCCAGTTTGACATGCGAACGTGTGTGGCACAGTTTGTCATTAAACTACATTCCTTCGGCTAATTTTGCATAAGGTTTTGGTTTAGAAATTGTTGTAGACTAAGACAGTAAAAAAGTAAAAAATGCTACAAACTTACTTTTATAACTACTTTTTAAATTTAATTAATATTTGTAAAACCAATTTTAAAAAACTTACATTTCCATGTCTATTGACTTTCCTGTACCATGTGAAAAAACTGAGTTTATGTTTTTGCATGTTTATTCTTCACCAAGAGATGCTTGTGGAAACTTTTTAAACAACGTATTGGATACAGTGTCAAAGTCTTGTAATCAGGGATCAAATTACAAATGAATTCAAGAATTGTCACATTAATCATTTTGAAATTTCATACTTGTTTAAATATTACTTTGGATTTACAAAATGCCACCTCCACATCTCTGTAGTTTATGTATTTTTTTAATTGTTCAAGAATTTATCAGATGTTTAGGCACACTACCACACACAACAAATTTATCTTTTTATTTAATATTTAATATTTTGGATACCTTTAAAATTGTTTATGTGTTCTATGAGGATGAAGAGATTTCAAGGTATACAATTTTTAGATTTTTAATTTTTAAGTATGAATTCTTTAGATGTAACATTTTTAAATTTAACTCTAATTTTAAATTTCATATTTTGGTCTTTGGCAATCCTAAAAGATAAATGTTGTATGTTAGTGCCCAACGGAAATCCGCGTCTTGCTTAGGGGGGGAATTGTAATAAATCAACTTAATTCCCATTAATTTCTCACTATAATAATTTAATTTACTGAATTTGCTCATTCTCTCCTTTAAAAGATAATGTTCATTCCTTTTTCCTGATCACCTTCCAAAGTATCCTTTTATTTATTAGAATACGCGTTCTTAAAACTGGTTAAATTGGCTTTAACCCGATTACAAATTTGACAAAACAATCCCTTAAGACTCCCTATCTATTAAGATATTTCTCCAGAAACCCTCCATCCATACCACGTATTTCTAAGTTCTTAAGTGAATTTTCCCTTGCATATAATGAAAAACATAACGAAAAACACATTCTTTATATAGTCTTCTTATTCCCCTCCTGCTTTCTTGTGATGTATTACTCAATAGCCAAGGGCAGAAAGGAAATGATCCCTCTCTCCGTTGAAAATTAAAGTTGTTATATGAAACAGCAATGAGCCTCGACTGTGTTATTTTTATGACTTACATCTTCAATTCAGTTTAAAATTAAAGCGTACTTTATATAAAAACAGTTATTGATTTTTTAAATTATTTCTACAATAAGCAAACTCTGTAAAAATAGAGGAATATTTACCAGAAGAGTTATATATGCGAGCGAAATACACTTGTTGATATTTCAATATCAGTCAGATTCTGTGATTTTACTTCAAAACTGCTATTTCTATCCTTATGTCCTCTTTTATTACTTTAAGAAAAATTTCTTCACAGACTGAAGATATGAAGGCTGAATACTTTCTCTTGTAATTTTGCAATTACATCTCCATTCTGTGATGTAATTTTCTGCTAAAACATTTTCAAAATAATCAATTAGTGTTATGAAAATTCACAAACAGCTAAAAATAAAGTTTTACTTTAATGTCAAACTAGAAATTGAGCAATTTTTTAAAGGAATCAATAAGTTAATTGACTTAGGATGACAAATTTCTATGATGAATTTTTTTTTCGTAAATTTTTCAGAAGTATTTTTGTAGAAATATTCATTAATGAAAGAAATGGAAAATTACGAAATAATTTTATAATGATGAGCTTATTTAGGATTGGCAAGATTTTGGTGAAGAGTCTCTTAATGCGAAATTTCGTGCATGTCAAAAATACGAAACTTATATATTTAAGGATAGAAAAGAATGAGTTTTGGAATCTCACGGATGGTGAAAGTGTAGTTTAGCTGCGAAACTTAGCGGAATTTTGAAAAATACTAAAATGGCGAGTTCTTGCTGAGTAGAGCACTCGCAAGACAATCCGCTGTGTTGGATGTATTGTCAGTTTGTCATATATAGCCCCGAAATTCCTGCATTTAGCCATTTATCACCAAATATCTTTAACCGCCAAGTCGAAGCATTTCAGTGACCTTGCAATGTGAAATTTGAAAAGCTATGCTATGGTAAACCCAGCCCACTTTGTTGAGCGAACGATAATTTCTTATTGTAAATATATAAAAAGGTATTTTTATTTTCAAGTTGGAATTTTTTACATGGTTTACGCCTACTAGGGACCTACAATGTAAAAAAATGAAAACGCATCGCCCTACACACTGCCTCATGATTGATGCGGAATTCTGTACAATGACAGATTTACTGACTAACGTAACCATTCATTCATAAACTAGTAACAATTAAATGCTTTTCTCATATATTTGAAAGTCGTGGATAAAAACTATTACAGACAATCAATTTCTTGAAGTTTTAAATTTAGATTATTATTATCGTTTAAAAACTGAAACTTTTCTTGATATCTTAAGTATATGTTTTAAAATGTAATATTATCGTCGTCTGCCTAGCAAAGTGTGCGGGTATCAGCTAGTATATATATATATATATATATATATATATTCCGGTAGTGATGCGCCTTAAATCTGGTGAAGGTTGCGAACCCTCCATCCATATAATGAATGTTATATCTATAACTAAGTTCATAATTTTCCAGTTAAATTAGGACGCGTCGGACCTGCGTTGTTTTCATTGAGTCTTGCATTGGATTCATGATGCCATTGAGACCCATTGTGCTCCGGGGCTGATGCGCGTTATATCTAGTGGAGCACTGAAAGGGTTAAATAAGCTGAAATAAGGAATTTTCATGTTTGCTTCTTGATTCTCAATCATGTTGTACAACTTAATCGACATTTTAGAAAGACCCCTTCGCCAACACATTACAAGTAGGGGTGGACATGTTCCTTTTTAAAACTCACATATTTTATTTTCTTTTTTTGTCAAATTTCTGTGATTTAATAATCAAGAGGTCTTCAAAATAAAGTTTCACCTTAGAGTGCATATTTGCATCAAACTGTTCATGAGCGAATTCTCCGGTGATGCATGGGTGAGTGAAGGATGATCGAGAGGAAAACTAGCGAAATTGGGAAACTAGCGCATGAATCGAAATTAATATTTGTTGACCTTCTTAAAAATAATTTTCATAATTTTCTGAACAAAAATACGTATGCAAATTAAGCTCTAAAATCTGCTATTGGAAGAGTAAAAAAAAAAAAAAAAAACAAAACAAAGGTGACGTAAATAAAGAAAATGTAACAAAAAAATATGAAGAAATTTTGGTATACAATTATTATACAACAAATATTTTTTAAGTTTTTAAATTATGATGACAACGTTTCTGTTAATTTAAAATTTGAAGCGCTTTTATTCGAAAAAGAACTTTTTAAAGTAACCTTCACGCCATCTTCAATGTAAAGAAAAATGTCAAGAAACAAAAACAAATAATATTAATAAAGTTTCTCGTTTTTTCAGAATTAGGTATGTCAATAATTACTCATTAAGAATATCAAAATTTGACATACCTTTTCTGTCGTTCCGGGGAGCTGGTGTTTTTAATTCTTTAATTTAGTTGCAATGAAAATAAACTCATCATCTACTCAAAATGAAGACTCTCAACTTCCTTGTAAATAAAATTATATATTCACATTAATTACTACAGTTACACATCACTACAAGATACAACACAGGTTACATAAAGAGCAAAAGGCGTTCTCTCTCGTTCTTAGTTCTTAGTTCAAGTAAAAGTTCTGTTTTTGACGCTGCTCACGCCAAACAACAGCGTCCTCTGGCGGGAGTCACGTGGTTTCAGATGAGAAAGTATTCAGTTCGGAACAAAAGAATTGCGTATTATTAAAGAAACATGCATCGATTTCAAAGAAAAATAAAATAGTTCATTAATCTATATATATATAAGCGAAATACCACTGACTGACTCATCACGAGATCTCTAAGACTATTCATCCGATTGACTTGAAATTTAGCATAGTCACTCATTTTGCGATGTAGACGCTCACTTAGAACGGATTTTACGGAAGTCTTATCCAAAATGTAATTTTCATCCTTTAATCTACTCTTATCTACTCTTATGTTATTTTTGGCGACTTTATCGCCAAAAATGGTATGACCGACGCCAAACGGAATATATATTTTTTATATGTATACTGTGTATTATCACCAATTAAGTTTACTTCGTGAGATTTGCGTGTGCGAAATGGAAAAATACCAAATAATTTAATATTGAAGCGCTGAAGGAGGATTGGCAAGATTTTGGCGAAGGAGCTCTTTATGTGAAATTTCAAGCATATCGAAAATAGGAAACGTACATATTTAGCGATAGAAATAAATGAGTTTGTTACCCCACGGTTGGTGAAAATGTAATTTAGCTCCAAAACTTAGCGGAATTTTGAAAAATACTAAAATGGCGACTTTTTTATGGAGTAACGCACATGCAAGACAATCTTTCTATATATATATATATATATATATATATATATATATATATAAGCGAAATATTTCTGAGAAGTTCTAGATAACCATTATTACAGACAATCAGTTTCTTAGAATTTTAAATTTAGATTATCATTATCGTTTAAAAATTGAATTTTTTTTTGATATTTTACGTATAGGTTCCAAAATATATTATCGTCTTCCCAGCGAAGCGGGCTGGTATCAGCTAGTAATCTATAAATTCGTAAATAGAGCATATTATATTTTTTAGCTTATAAATAACCTTACTTGCAAAATAATTTTGAGAAACGTTGCAAAAAAAATAAGATTCATTACAGAACTGGACGTCACAAGACAATTAACTAATTGGATGTTTTTAAAACTTTCTCAACTCCAAATTTGTTTTTTAATAAGGAAACAATATTTATAAATCTTTAAGTAAATATTCATTAAATGAAGGGATTATTTCGAAACTAAATTGATTTCTACGCTGAAAATTAATCATTGAATGACGATATCATTGAAAAATTCCGACATAATATTGAACATAATACATAACTTCATAACTTCAGCCTATGAAGATATGTTTCCGAAAGTCTTATAAATACATAAGAACATCGCTTGAGCATTTTTGAAATTGAATCGAGAGAACCTTTGAGGTATTGAAATATGAACAAGATTATTTTGTTTTCATTTATAGCTCTTCTGGTAAGTAATCCTTTATTCTCTCCATGTCTGTCTATAGAAGAAAAATTAAATTTTTTTTTTAAATTTTTAATATTAAGAACCCTGCAATAATTTTAAAGAGGTTTAATCATTTTAGTTCACTATTGTTAGTAGCATCACACGGTAAGATTTCATCTGCTCATAATGAATTCTTTCCCAGCAGTTGTTTTTCTTTGTCCTTAATTTTTAGATAACAGATTTAAGTAAGCAAAGAGGCGGCTCTGAAATTCGTATTTCTTCTGAAGAAAAACGTCGTCAAAACCGTTGTGATGTAGGAGACAAAGACCGTGTTATGTGGGAAACAAAGTTTATGAGTGATTTTCTTAAAGAATCTTCGACTTGTCGATTGTTTTGAAATTTCGAACAAATCTTCCATCAGATACACAACAGATGAAAATATCGAGAATATTCAAGAGCTTGTTCTTGCATACCAATGAAGAGTCACAGTGGAGCTAACTGCATCATCTAGGAACTCGGTTTTGCGAAACATTATGTATGTTTAAAATTTCTTTAAGAAAATAAACCTACTTGTAGAAGATAAATAGATTTCTATATATTTTTTAAATTTACATAAATATAGTTCACATCTCAAATTACATCATTATTAAATTTAACATAAAATCCCCTGTAGCCTCGGCTACGGTTGCAGAACTATATTGTCATACTTCACTTGTCAAAAGTTCTAAACGCTTTAAACCTCTGCATATGTTATCAAATTAATTAAGGTGCTGAGTAAAATATTTCTACTGCATATGTTTCTTCTGTTGACACTGGAAAATAATACGAATTTTTGTGAATACTCTATTACATAAATTCTAACATTAACAACTTCACCCTTGAACAAAACATTGTTGAAAATTTGACCAAAATTTAAGGATTATGAAGCATTAATGATCACATGAAGTTTTACAGTGGGGTTTCATCCTTTCAATATACTCCTTGATTTAGAGATCCTTTCATTCCTTTAAATCTATGAAATTCAAATTTTATTATTGTAACAATAAAGTTTTATAAAGATCGTGTATTGGTGTGTTCTATGGCAAATTTTGATTTTACTGTTTTGATTGAAATAGGCAGTGTATTTGAAATAACCCAAAAATTAATTTCTTCCATTATTGAATAGAGAATTATAGCGACCAGTTTCATAGCGTCTTTGAGTTCTTCGTCATGGAAATTCTTCTCTTAAAATGCTTTTCTTCGATGAGTTCGACACTTGATATGGTAAACCTCTTCCGTAGCATAAAACGTCAATGAGAAATCTAAAAGCTCTGACAGAACTAACACGCAGCAGCCTTTTTAAATGACTGTATGTAATAGATTCCAAAGCCAAACAAGCGACTTGAGTGCAGTAATATTGCCCACAATAGAAAATGCCATAATCACTGGACTTCCTCCACCGAATTTGTGTTATTTATTTATTTGTTGTATGAAGAGTGAAGAGAAGCAAAGGCTGCTATGCCATCAATTTCAGTTACTTCCTATTTACGACACAATGACTTAGATACCTTTACTTTTCAATATTAACATATCTACAATATAACGCTAAAGGGTTCGTTCATTGTACTTAGGGGATGGAATAATAATGTTAATTCACAGTCACGTGATGCAAACTTATCAGTTGGGGCGCACATGTCACTATCTTAAATTATACCCTTCTGAGTGAAAAGTTTACCGATAACATAGCAATTTATGTTCGAAAGATGAATAATTAAGATTAATGTAAAATTTCAAATATATCAAAGGTACCATTTTTTTTCTCTTTAGGTGGTTCAAAGCGACCAATTAGAAGATCCTAGCAGATGTACATTCTCTGGCAAAAAATGTGCAAGAGGACAATTCTGCTATATTCGATATAAACTCTTTAAAATAAAAGAATACTGCTACAATTACAAAAAAATAGGTAATACATGATAAATAACAATGTTACTATCTATAGCTAATGTTGCTAAAAAAAAGCATTTTATCACATACCTTATTGTATAAGTTTTGTAATGCAGTCAATGGAAAAAGTAATTTTTATTTCTTTTTATATTCCAGGTAAAATTATATGCATAATTATTGCTAGTCATGTAATAGTTTTTTCCTTTGTAATAACAGAAAGTTTGTTTCGATAGGAAAATTTATTATAAACGTTTTATACTCCACACTTATACATTTGGAATAGAAAATAGTTATCAAACTTTCTAATCAGGAGAATCAAACCTATCACTTAATAAATTTTGATAAGAAATAATTTAGTAAGAAATAATCGGCAAAAATTAAAAAGTAAATTGCTTTCATATAAACAGTATGTTACTTAATTACAACTTTCCTTACATAAAAATTATATCAATTGTTAATACTTTATATTTGTCGAGTATCATAGAAAATTAATTACCGAACGTTTTAAAAAATTTAAAGGCATATAAATAAAATCAGTCTAAATAGAAAGAAGTCATTCAATTTAAATAATATTGTAACATTAGCCATAACACAAATGGTTATTGTATATGCTTTTTCCTTCAGGCTATGAGTAAGATTTGTTATTATTTTTTTTTAATTCATTTATAACTATCGTTATTCGATTTTATTTTATCTATTCTACTTCTTCCTACAAGTATATTGCTCATCTCCTATAATTTTCAAAGCAAATATGAAAATAGTGTTGTTGAATTGTATCTTCTATTTTAATCTAAATCGGCGTTCTTCGAAACATTTGATAAAGGAAGATTTATGTTGAGAGTTGCATACATCTCACTCAGAAATATGGATGCCATTTTTACAACAAACGTGAGTTTAACCTTAATTAACCGATATACGCGTCTACCAATGAAAATTTATATCTTTTCGAATCATTAGGAAGCAAAAGTTAAAATGTTTGCCTTTTTTTTTCTCTCTTTCTCTATCTTTTTAGTATTCTGCTCAATTCGATGTGAGGTTTCATTTATTGTACCTTTAAATCTGAAGCATTTCTAATTTTTATTAAATAATAAGAATTGTCACACTTATCAATAGTACGTGAACGAGACTGACTTTTGAGGAACTGTGTAACAGCAGACATTACACAACATTGACTGAGGAGTCCCAAAAATCTCATGTAAAAGAGTATAAGCAAAACACCATGTAACAGTGAAGGACTTACGATTCTCAACATTCCTTTTATCGAAATGTCATTACTTCCACATATTTCTGATTAATGGATAGCAGAATATGTAAATGGAGGTGAAAGGGAGAAAATGAGGTTTAGTCCAGTGACAAAATACATTTTTGAGAGGCAGCTGTGACTAAAAAAAATTACAATTTAAATAAACGAATTGCCTTCTTAGCTCTCGCAAATTCGAAACTAGCATTCCACAACCCTTATCCTATTATAAGCTGCAAATGTTTGTAGATCGAAAGTTGAATCTTACGCACAATCAACTTTAAATATATTAGCTTGCTAAAGGTACTTCTTTCAAATATTTCCTAAGCAAACTTCGGTTCATAACTCCTTTGACGTGTAACATTCTTTAAGTTTATTTTTTACAATTCTAATTTGTTAATAATACGTAGAGAAAGAGCATAAAATTTCTTTAACTTCCATTACTTTATAAAGTATTCAAACCATATTCGCTCCGAAGACTTGAATTATAAATAAGATGGAAATATTTCCGCATAATGAATCATTTCTTTTTTATTATCAGGGTCTTATTGTGACGGTGAGGCTCATAGATGCGCTCCAGGTCTAGAATGCAGGGTATGCTTTATTGATCATAATACTTTCTTTCAAATAAATAGAAGTCTTTCGAATCACTGAATATGTATTCTTACTTATTATTTTTAGCCAAAAAAGATTGGATGGTATATGAAAAGGTTTTGTCAGGAAGCTCCCAAGAAATCTGCAACTGAATCACCCACGTTGGTGACCATGTCACCAACGTCAACCATGCCGATCGATATAAGTACCGAAGCGCTTACAACTAATTCAGTCTTTATATCTACAAATGAATCACCAACGTTGGTCACCATGTCTACAGAAAAGTCAACCATGCCTATTGATATAACTACCGAAGCGCTTACAACTAATTCAGTCTTTAAATCTGCAACTGAATCACCCATTTTGGGCACCACGTCTACAGAAACTTCAACCATGCCGTTCAATATAACTACCGTAGAGTTTACAACTAATTCAGGCTTGACATCACCTAAGAAATGTAGACAGTGGTGTACGCAGATATGTAGTTAAATTACTGATATGGCTATAATGTCTATTAATGAAAAGCCTCAATAAAAGATACCATTAATATACTGTTATGCCTGTTTTTAATAACAGGTTTCGCATTGACATAGGATGAATTGTTTCTTTTAGAAATATGTTTTTTTTTTCATACATGAATTGCTTATTATATCCACTATTTACTATCAAAGTAATAAGAGATTTAAAAATTTAAAATTTTAATGTAACTTATTTTGAAATTGTAAGATATATCTTAAAGCAATAAAGGTATTGGTTATAATTATCTCTTGGAATATGTTTCATTTCTTAATTTAACAACTTTCGTTTTGTTTTGTTTTAAATTTATTCAATACAAATTCCTGAAATGTATATAATTTTAAAATAATAAGAAAAGTAATTTTTGTCAATTATATTCTTTTTTTTTAAATTAAGAAACATATTATAGCTTGTTCTGAGCATATGGGTATATAAAATTAAATTTTCCCTTTTCTTACATTTAATTAGAAGTTATAACAATTTTTCTAAAAAAGTTATATTTTTGATGCATTTACGATTCAGTCATTGAAACTGTGATTTAATAGAAAATTATATTCATTTTTCATATTAGTACAAAAAATATTCGACAGTTTTTTTTATCTTTGCTAAAAAATATCTTTCTAAAATTTGTCGATTGTTAATATCTTCCATGCGGTTGTTAATGAACTCTACGGTTGTTAAATTAGTTAACAAAAACTAATTTTAGATTGTTTCATCTCACATACTAAACGTGAACTCATATTTTTCAATATACGCATCGCACCTATTCTCCTCCATATAAAAAATGCTTCGAAACTCATGAAAAAGATTTAAGGGGTGGTAGAAAATAGTAACGACTAGCAATTTTCACCATACAATGCACAAGCAGAAAACAAATGGTGAACCGCTAGACATCGATGTAATGGAAAGCGTAAAGCGCGAGTTTTTTTTACACATCGGAATTTCTACTATGGGTTTCGAACGGCAAGGAGACTCACATTAATCAGGAAAAAGCCATGATTTCCATTACAGCGCCACTTAGCAATTCTCAGCTTGCTCTCCATCTATGCATTGTACAGTGAAAAATACTAGATTATGTGTTTTCTATCTCCTCTTCAAGTTTTGCTCATGAGTTTCGAAATACCCTGCATATCTCAGCGAACTCTACTCTGTAAAACTATTCCTTCAACTTTTTATTTCCTTCGGTCTTTCTTAGAAAAAAATCTTTCATTTTTCTGTATCCTTTCTGTTCTCTTTTTTTTTTATTCTTATTAATTATTTCTTTATATGACTTTCCCCATTTTTTTAGGATGCATCAGTAATGGATGGTAGGGTTAGAGTTTGGGTACATAAGTGTGTCAGCTACTGTTTGACGGTTTTCCGAGGTAAGACTTTAGTCTTCTCACGTTCCCAGAATGGGTTCATTAGTTGGTTCACCGGTCTTCTCGTACATAGTTTTACTGATATATTCATATTCGGTAACGATTGTATCAGTTCGGATTTCTGAATGCACAATCATAACTCCTAATAAATTGGTTTCTTTTGTATTATCTTCCTCTGGAGTGATAGGTGATACACGATAGATGGATCTTGAAAAATGTCATTTATAAGCAACAAATTTATCTCCTTTGAATACACTCGGGACACTGACAATGTTTGTAAAATTTATAGAAATCTATTTATTGACTCTGTAAAATGAAAATAAAATAATCTTTACAAGCAAATCTTTTCTCGAAATTCGCACTAACCGTTTCAGCTATTGTATGTGGTGTATTCTTAATGTAAGCATTCATTTTTTTTCATATCAAAGGGAAATATAGGTATTATTATTCGAGTTCAAGAAAACGTATATTCTTAATGAGTTTTTTTTTTCTTAAATTTATTTTTGAAGGATTTGTAAGAACACATGAATATAAACAATTTTTATAATTTTTTTTTTCTCAATAACAATTATGCTTTAGTATATTTAGTGTTGATTTCAAATACGAATGAAATTCCTGACAGGCTTTTTAAATATTCATTTTGGTAATTACATCTGTGTTTTTCTTCTCGTCGAAAATTTTTATAAGGGAATTTACCTATTCTACTGTTATATATGTGCCATTTTTTAAAATAGTTGCAGCGAGTTGCTCTCTTTGTAAAAAAGGGACATTTTGAGGTTTCTAAACTTGGAGGTAATAGGACATCGAAAGACCATGTAATGCATGCCACATATAACTCTGTGCATAATTTGTAAGTTAAATAAGGCCGCGGTAAACTAGTGGTCATGGTCACGGACTCAAGGCCGGTGTTGTTAATGGGTTCGAACCCTGATGCCGTTATGGACTTGTCGTGTAGCTGGAATGATGCACATTATATCTAGACGAGGTCTCAAGTCCTCCAGTGGACGTGGTGTGGAAGTTTGGAGAAGGAGGTGTCAGCGTATTTGTAGTTCTCGTCATTTGACCACGATCAGTATTACAAGACACATCGTCAATATAACTATTGATGCTTCTAAATGTGACGTCAATAAATAGTTGCAATTCCAGTCAAATGGGCAATAGAATAGGGAATTTCACTCTCGAATGCTTTCTGATATTTTTGTTGATTTATAAAATAACTAAAGAAAATTTCAAAGCTTAGTACATAAACACAATAAATAAATGAAAATGTTTCTTAAAAATAAAAAAAAAATGTCTTAAGTCAATATTTATGAAATACTTTTTATGCATTAACAAACTAATACGGATTAAATTTATAAAATCTTTCATAACTAATTTTTACATTGTACTGACAACGCGTATGTTATAAAACCCATCATAAAAACCTTTAATTTTAAAATTCTGATCACTAAGGTTTAGGTGCAGTGCGTTACGTACATTTTACGACTTTAATGTACTTTTAATGTACGTTTTACGTTACAATTAGTTCTTTATAAAATTACTCCTATCAAACAAACGAATCAAAATTTCACATTGAAAGTAAACTTAAAAGGAAAGATACGTGAACAAAGATATTTATCTTATTTCTTACGATCTATTTAAAATCTTGAAATATATCAGACCTAATGTATTTCACTCATTGAAAGGAATATACGAAATAAAAAAATGTTTCTCCAATTACAATGCCTTTTGGCGTATTAACATTAAAAAGTTTTGCGGAACTCGATGAAGTTAGAATATCAGAGTAAAAATGGCATTCTTTGTCTACGGTAAAAATTGACAGAAAAAAAATAGATTCGCTACAAGAAATAAATGTTTAAAAATGAGCAAACAAAGAAAGCGTACATTACAGAAGCTGTAAACTTCAAATAAGTAATTGTGTATATTTCGAAAAAATGTGATAAATTGTACTAAAAATGCATTTTTTGCAAAATCACTTTTTTTTTGTATATAATGTAAACACCAAAACTAATTTAAAAGATTACTGTTAGATTACTTTGAAACTTAGTACTCTCTTTTCTGTTAATGTTTTCTAGGAAATAAACTAAAAAAATGCCCATAAAAAGATTATTTTTTAAATTATGGCTTTTAAAATTATTTGCATAACAATGTTGTAAAATGTGGCGAATTTCTTGTAATGGTTCATCGACTGGCTCTGAAATTTTTATTCATTTAAGTAGCCAAAAGATTTTAGTTAATGCTCTAGATTAATTCGTAAGAATTATTTGACACTAAATTTATACAAATTAGGTTATTAGATTTTCAAGTAGCAGTTTTGAAATTTTTCTAATAGTTCTTCAAAATTCTCTAAGAATTTATAAATTTTTTGAAACTTGACTTAATCTTTTAAAATTTTTGAAGATTAATATAGTTTATTTACGTTAATTAAACTTAAAATGGGTATAAATGTTTCTGTAAATGATTTAAAAAAAATACTCCAGACATATTCGTGTGTGTTAAAATACAAAATACTTAACGCTCAAAATAAGACATTGTTCAACGATTATTTCTAATGCATTCTGCCATAAATCGCGGCATGGAATTGTAGACGCTCTTAACAGATTTTTCATTCATTCTATACAGATCGAATTTTGGTTGTAGATCTTTTAAATTTCGTGGTAGTGGTGGAGTCTTAACAAAATGGCTTGTAGGTTAAAATGGCATCCCATAAGTTTTCTGTGGAAGAAGGATCTGGCGATGCTTCTGGCCAAGGTATAATATTTGTGACTGATAAGCAAGCTCTTGAGATGACAACGATATGAACAACATAACTGCCTTGATGAAATAGAGGTCTGGGATGGGTGTTCACAAAAAGAATGGTTACGAAGAGCGGGGAGGTTGGAAGACTTCAACTAAACTATGGATTGACAAAGCGGCTTTCATGAAGACCACACAAAATTGAGATCCGACATCATTCATCTCTTGCGTGACACCAATGCATCTCTGGCTACGTTCCTGTTTTGTCCGGGAAAAGGTACCCGCAATTTGCGTGAAAGCAATCCAGAAGCATGTGGTCGCCTTCTAATGTTACCGGCACTTACAGTATGATTCAGAGAAGGCATCGCTTTTCGCATCATGTCCAGAATTTTGGCAATTGGTGAGCATCGCACTTGCCGAAATTCTCTTTGATTTTCTTTTCTTATAATCCGATTAGTTCTCACAGAGTTTGTTGACTGAAACTTACTTTCTTGTTCCCGATTCCGCCATCAGTGTGAAACTGCAACATTTGCGTAATGCACATTCCGCCACAATATCTCTTAGCCAACACACATTCCAAATATGCGGCCCTTCTCAAAAGCATACAATTGTTCAAATGAAAGTCTTTTTCTTCTCAAAGGCATTGTAAACTTCAAAGCGATAAATTAAACCTATACATACTCACTAGGGTAAGAATTAGGAACTGAAAGACTCCTTTAAATAGATTTTAATGGCGTGATTACTCTGGTGTTTGCTAAAATCCATGGCACGTCTCGACTGACTCTTAATCATTTGCATACGTAAGAGAGAGGAAACAAATCCTTCATTTGAATTTACAAAATGGCTTCTCTTAAATTGCAACTTTTTATTTTGTCGATGAGTGTAATAAAACTTAATTTTTTTAATTTTAAAAAGTTTGATTTAAAATAATTTTTTTTAAATAGGATTAATATATTTAGATAAAAAAAAAAGATTGACAGCTTTAGATAGAGATTGAGAGAAAGATTGATTGTCATAATATTCAATTTAGGTCCTTTTTTTACTTAAGAGACCTACTGTGAAATTTTTTAAGAATTAATTGGAATAAAACTATTTCATAAAACTTTTGTCTATTCAATTCTGTCAGAAAATGCTTATAGTTATTAAACAGGAAATTTTGTGTTAAAGGGGGCCATTAGCGTTGGTTAATTTTTTTTTCGCCAAAAGGGAGCGATTTCACGGGCAACCACCTTAGTACTGCATCGGGAGAGAGGTAAATTCGCACAACGCGATTGGGCGAATTTTTGTGAGCCCTTTTAACAGAAAAATACCAAAAAGGCTTCAATTTCATATTTTCAAACAAATTTATCTGTATTCTTAAATAACGTAATTATTACAGAAGTCAGAATTTTTAGTCAGTTTTAACACGTGCGAGTATAAACAAAGTCTCATTGTATCTGTTTAAGGTTTACATAATTGAATACAAAAAACTGAATATGAAAAATGGTCTTTATCTATGACGAGATCATGTTCAAAAGAACCTTTCTTCAACACATGCGATTTATCTATTCCGGATAAAATATTGCATTTTTCAGAAACTTTTGTAGTTCGGTTTTGTTGGTTGGTTTTGTTGTTTTGGTTTTTCGATTTACCTATTCCGGATAAAATATTGCATTTCTTAGAAAACTTTTGTTGGTTGACAATCTTTGTACTTACGTCTTCACAGATGAGACTAACTGATCTACTATAAGACAGGAAATGTTTTTTTCTCCAAGTGTAATATTTTTCAAATGTTGCTCTTTTTGCGTGATAACAGAACAGGTTCGTACTTCAAATTTCGATGGCCTCGCATGTTCTGACTCTTTCTTGACTTGTAGTACAATTGTAGCGTAAATGGTTAGGGGAATGACAATTGAAACACTTTCTAGGCATTCGTCTTTCAAAAACTTTACTCAGACGAGTAAAGATTTCAGGTTTGAAATTTTCAATTCTCCTGTGGCGATTTTCACATCTTCCGAGATTAACGAACTTATTCGGTAATCTGGCTTCTTGCTTTCGAATAGATGGTGAGAAGCATGTTTTTGGCCATCAATGTCCTCCGGACATCTTCATGTTCCTCAAGTTTTTCGGCTAGCTGCTCTGGTAAGTTGATACTTGACCATTCGTCTAAATGATACTCTTTAAGAAGTTCGGGAGATCTTTACTTCATTTGATCTGCTATAACCAGATCTCGCTTCTGGTCAAAGATCCTCAATCCATCCTATAAACAATGTTTGAATTTAATGGTAGAGTTCTTGCCATGTATTTTTAGCACTTTTCCGGAGTTAATTTGAATCTTCTGAGTTAGAATATCTTCATATTATCATAATGTTTTGAATTTTATTCAGGCTCTTGAGCAATTAGTTTCGTTATTTCTTGTGGGAGTAGACCCAAAAAATGTTAAATTTAAAATTCTTTTTGTACGGACATCATATTAGCTTGGAGCTCAAATAATATCAAAAACAGAATGATATCTTCCTTCATATCAAATGTATGTCGTAACATATTCAATTCACTACTCGATGCATGAGTATTTAACGCCAATGTCCCTTGACTCGACTTAGTCTGGGCCTCGATTCTTAACGTTTCCAATTCTACCTCATCCTTTCTCCTTTTAGTCTTTTTCTTTATTTTCTTCAATGATATTTTGATACATCAATTTGGTGTCTTCCTCTTTTCCCTTGTGCTCTTTATAGTTGAATTTTTCAACATTGGTTTTCGTCAATTCAGCTATTGCTTCTAAACTTAATATTACTGCTAGGTTAAGCAAGTCCTTTTTCTTACCTTTCAATAAATAATACATTTTGCGTGAATATTATTTGAAATATTTTCTAACAATTTTCTATTCTGGAAAAAAAAATTGATCTACATTTTTTTTAATTCAGTTCAATGACATTATTTAATTGATTCTGCGAAAGTGAAAATAAATGTTTATGCAAAATTCGTAATAACTTAGGTTCTCAACCAAGATATACACACAAACTTGAAAATAATATGCAATATTTAGAGTATTTATAAGATTTTTAACATTCAATAAGAAATCATTCAATAGAAATATAAAGTAAATACTTTTCAATTCTTGATATTAGTTTTTAATATATAAATCAGACAATTATATATAAAAAAACGGTATAATTTCTTTTAACAAAAAAATTTGAAATGCATTCTGAATCGAAAAAGAAAACTTATATAATGTTACGGAACAAATGTATATACTTAAGGATTAATACGAGATATACAAATGAATTAAGAAGATAGTATATTTTTAGCATTGACAAGATAGAAAGATATCTGCATCAACAAAACAAAAAAAAAGTGTTAACATACACGTTTCCATAAACAGAAAAAAAAATTACGTGTACTAGAGTTATACAATGGTTAATAATTCTTGTTGAATGTTTCAAGCAGGGGAAAAACAGATCAGCATAAAATGATGAATTGACAGCACTCTCTTTCAGTGGTTCAAATTTAGAAATAACAGCTTTCTACTCTTAAATTTTTCCTTACTGGAGATTGAATGAGCAAAATGTTCAGAGAAATTAAAAAGATAACTTTTGAGTTAGTTTTAAGTTAGAAAGTAAAATCCCAATATTGGCTTAATGGATAATACAGGATAACCGACACAAAAAATTATAAAATATATTCACAGACACATTTTTTCAAAAAAAAAAAAAGGAAGTTTCCACAGTAAAGGAAGAATATTTGCAAGATCACAGTCAAAATTCTTTTGGATGTCTTGGCGCTTCTCAGTCTCTAAAGGTCCACTTAACACGCGGTAATTGATCACAAAATATAAATAGTTCATAATTCACAACACAACAGAATATTCAAATAGGCACTTTAAGAATCGGGATCATCTTTTCGCTATGCAGAATTCTTTTCACCAGGATGGAGCTTCAATGGTGAAATCTGAGTGATTCTTTTCAACGGCTATTTCAGGAATGCGGGATGAATTTATAGTGAACTGCGAATGCAGGGAAAAAACACTTCTTTCCACAAACTCCAAGTGCAGGGGGCACTTCTTCAAATCTTTAATTTCTCTTCAAAACTGTTCCAGGAATGCAGGGTGCATTTTTCAACCCTGAGATTGCTGATTCTATGAGACGGAAAGGCGCGATGAATTCTAATTGAATAATTATTGTTCCATCCCAGCCGAAACCGGCAAATTTTTACTCTGTAGTATTCTTACTACAGAAAGGGGATACATGGCTCGTTTTTGATGTAATCTAGTGTTTTCTGGATTTAATGAAGAGGCTGAGTTTTAAAAGATGACATTTAACTGAACAATTCATTAGCATTTACAAAGTTCAAACAATTCTATTGGGCATGCATATTAATGAGCTATCAGATAGCACGTCTTTCTCCAGGCTGGCCGCAACCTTGCATCATGAAAAATCTTCTGAGCCCCTTGGAATGAATCCACAAAGTACACATCAAGTTCGTGAGGCCCTTTAGTGTTGAAGGAGTCTCAATATATATATATATATGTGTGTGTGTGTGTGTGTGTGTTTGTAACAATTTACATTAATTCCCAATAATTTCCCACTATAGTAATTTAATTTAATAAATTTGCTCATTCTCTCCTTTAAAAGATAATGTTTATTCATATTTTCTGATCCTCTCCAAATTATCTTTTTATTTATTAGATCACGAGCTCTTAAACCTGGTTAAATCGGCTTTGCCCCGCTTATAAATCTGTCAAAACAATCTCTTCCAATTCCCGGTCTATTATGATATTTCCCCAGAATCCCTCCATCCATACCACGTATTTCTAACGTATCAAGAGACTTTTCCCTCGTATATAATGAAACACACAACGAAAAAAGCTCTCTTTATATAGTCTTCATATTGCTCTTTCTTGTGATGTAATATTCAGTAGCCAACAGCGGAAAGGAAATGGTCTCTCTCTCCGCTGAAAATAAAAGTTGTTACGTGAAACTGCAATGAGAATCGACTGTGTTATTTTCAT
>BMAW01092629.1:202592-302470 GCA_019974015.1 Nephila pilipes | reverse complement strand
TATATATATATATATATATATATATATATATATATATATATATAATTATTAGTTACATTTAAAATGCATAAAAGAGTGGGAATCCTTTTATTCATTCGATCATTCTTTTTTCAGTAATCCTCATTTTGGAAAAGATCAGAAAACAATTGAGTCCTCTTTATCCATGCATCATAGAAATCTTTCATCCCTCCTCAAGCCCACAGGAATTTTCGTCATACGACGCCGTCATGTTTATTTAACGAACAACAAGGGCAAAACTCTCATCATTTTTCAACAAAATAAAACCCCAATTCCTACTCTCCAAGATCATTTTCATAAATCTTTACATCATTCTCCTACCCCCCCCCCCCCCATCTCTTCGGATTTTTTGCAGAGACTCGACTGTGTGAAAACAAAAAAGAAGAAGGAAAGAAGAAAAAATTATGTAGTGATGAATAAATGAAATTGGAATTAGGGGGAGAATTCGAAATAATAAGAATATTCTGTATTACTATCTTCTACAGAAGTGGTAGACTTGTCAACGAAAACAAAATTAACTTGCCTTTCTAAATATTGCCAGTTACTTGTTCTCCCGCTTCACTTAATTTATTTACCATTTCGAAAACATAACTAAGAATATTAATACGCAGTTCAGATGTTGATTTGAAGAAAAGAGGAGAATCTAAAATGAAATTCAAAAAGGTGTTCATGAGCGTATTTACTATAACGCTTATTTATTCACGCATTATATTTACATGTGTTTATGCATGGAATGCAAAAATACATTCATATTGTTTTAGATTTTTCTATAGTTTAGAGAAAAAAGGATTTTTATATTATTATAAGTTGTGGTACATGTTAATACTCAGTAACATATTATTTTATTTTTAAATTGTAACTCAATATTATTAAATGTGTAATAAATCCCGATGTAAATGCTTGTATGAAATGTTATTTCTACAGCTTGTGTTGTTCTCCTAGTATTATACTCTACTGTTATTACTTACCTAGCAGAATCACGAAAAATCGTATGAAAAAAAATTCAAGTTTTGACAACAAACAACACATTATCTATAAAGCAATGATTATTTAATGCTTATCACTGCTTCACATACTTTCTGGTTAAACTGCCTCAATGCGTCTGATCTAATGTTTAAATAATAAAACAGTGTTGCTCTTACCAACTTACACGGGTTCGTGGCCTAAAAGAAGTGAAATTAAGATTTGAGTTACTAATCCTTCGTCGTTCCTATCTTGATTCACTCCAAAGGCTCTTTTTTCAGCGTTTATTGGCAATCAATGCTCACAACTTAAATTTAGAAGACCACCTTCATAACGAACTCATCTGCTGACTGCCAACTTCTATATTAAATTATTCACAGCTTGCAAATGGATATTGTTGGGTTCAACAATACGACAACCACGACAGTGGTTAAAGAGCCGTAATAACTTGCAGAAGGGAGAATCTATTTGTCTAGTTGATAAGAAAACTGCAAAAAAGAGACCGGATATCAAGGTCAAATATCCTCCCCCACCACGAGACAGAAAACAAAGCTACGACTGAAGTAGTGACAGCGCAGTAAAGAACAACTGGTTGCATGCCGCTAAAAATGAGCTTTTGTTTGTCTAACTAAGTCTATCCAATAAAATAGCTAATGATATACGATTACGGCGCATGTGTCATATGTAATCGCTACTCAACTACAGACAGCCGACGACTTCAAAATAGAACTATTCAAAGCTAAACTGAATAATATGGGGAAGGGATGAGTAAAAATGTATTCATCCGACTAGTGGCAAGTTCCAAATACAGAGATGGCCATGATCCAA
Source organism: Nephila pilipes (assembly GCA_019974015.1). Classification (NCBI taxonomy): domain Eukaryota; kingdom Metazoa; phylum Arthropoda; class Arachnida; order Araneae; family Nephilidae; genus Nephila; species Nephila pilipes. The sequence continues at coordinate 300,661 of BMAW01092629.1, read as the reverse complement.
GGTAACACAATTTATTTCAAATATAAATTTCCCAAGTTTAATAAATAAGGCAACAATAATTTAAAGAAACTTGGGAACCAAATACCCATTCAATCGCAACAACAACACGAAACACGAACACCACGAAAACTCCAATCGCAACAACAACAGCAAAAAAAAAAAAAAAAAAAAAAACAGCTTCGCCTTTAATCTGAAAGAGCCTTCATAGCCTCCTGAATTAATCTTCTCTCTGTTCCTCGCTTCTCAGTCACGATTTCAGAATTTTTTTGGTGGCTTTATTACGCGATGACCTCGGCAGTACAATGGTAAATGAGGTTCAGGAATTTCCTCCAATGTATATCAATTGCAGTAATAGTTAAAAAAACGACTTATCGTTCAGAATATTATTTTTTGTATCATCATCATATTCAGCAGCTCTCTTCAACAACGAAAAAGGAGATTAAAATGGCTTAATTAATGCCCAAAAAGATGCCCTCTATTACTAGTTGAAAAGAGCTTGACCCAATGGGACTGGAAAACATTTTTTCGTACTCAAATCTCAAGGATTCTAAAAGCCGCCAGCACTCAAGTTCTACTGTCCTTCTTCACTTACTGTATAGAAAACTTCACCCAAAGAAATTTTATAAAATATCTTCATTACACTTCATAGTTCTAATTCAGTCTACATAAGCCATGTTTCATTCATTGGTATGGAATTTTAATTGTAACAAAATGAACTGAAGTTGTACAAAACGCTAGATGAAGTAGAAACGTCCATATCATAGCTTGAATATGCTTAGTTATAGTCTCCTGAGTGCTTAGAATTCTAGTGTTCGATTGTTTTTCCCTTAAAAAACATTTTACAAATGTGTTAGCAAGGCCTATAAATAATTTCAACTTCATTATCAGCTCCTAGATTGGAGAGCCACCAATGCTGAATGAGAAACCAATGATATTCCGCAGTCTTCAAAACTGTAGTTACCGCTTCATAATCCAAATAAGATATTGTGCGATACAATTTCACTAAATAGTGTTCTATTTATTTAAACATTAAGCGAACTTTTAATTAAATACTTGATTTAGATAAATATCAGTAACCGAAACTTAGGTCACTACAAAAAGGCAAGCATTAGTATCATACAATGTCACATCAGAGTTTGTCCCGAAAGAAAATCAATCTTTTATTTCAATAAAGCAAAATCATATATTCCTCGTAATTAAAGAAATTAAAGAACGAAGAAAAATGAAATTTGTTTCATTCTGAATCTTTCAACCAAATTCCCCTGCAAACTGGTTCTCTAACTTGATATAACGGAGCAATTACTTAGGCTCAGAATATTAAATGGGTATTAGAAGATTAGATAATGCTAATTTCAACAAGTATAAATTGTGGTGAAAATAGTAACACTGAGATTGTATAAGCAGCTGAATATTTAAGTGAATAAAAAAAATGCACGAATATCAATAGTTAGAAAAGAGACAATTTGTGCATTTGATTAGGTTAAAAATGCACAGACGATGCAAAGTATGGCATGAATGAAAAATCATGAGAGTGTTTTGAAACTAGAAATAGTTTTTATCATTTTCTAAAAATTCTCCCTCCCCCCGGCCACACACAATATTTTGCTTATTTCCGTATTGGATCTCACTAAATCTTAAAAGGTGCGTGAGTTTTCAATCAAAATTTGTTTCAAATACTGTGTGTGTGTATCACCTCCCTGACTATTCTAACCAAAGGCGTTTGTTATACAGTTTATCGTCAAAATTCAAAATCGAGCTAACCAGCGTACTCGGAATTGAGAGAGTTAAATTGCAGTGACTTGGGATTCAAACGGATTCCTTAGCTCTTAATGACTGTTAGAGATTCTGGAATCTTGTTCGATAACAATCCATGCAGGGTCATACACTTCACCTGCATCTACTCACTATTAATCATTAACATCCAATTTAGAATTTGTTCACTTGCGCGTAAATATTTTCCGTAAATTAAATTATTATTTCTACTCGTGTTTTAGAGCGGTCTTACCTTATAATAGCTAAACAATAACCAGTATAATACTGTCATTTATCAGAAAACAACGTATTTAATAGATTATTTTGAACTAAATAAATTTAATTTTGTGTCTTTAATGAAATGCGAAACTTTTACGGATGAAGAATGATCTCTCGATCGTATACTGTCCAATGTAAAACTGCATTAAATCTTGTCAAAATGTTGAAAATGACATTGTTAATATTTCATGACTTATCAATAAAATTTCAGAGCTATGTTAGGTGCCTGAAAAAGGATACTTTTAATCTTTTCGAGATTTTGGCTTACATAAAACTCTTGCTGATATTCGAAATGTACATCTAAAAGCTTAAAATTAACTTTATTTGTTTAACATAAAATATATTTGTTATCTAGTTTTGTTGTTAGGTTTTCAAAGATATAAAATCTTCTTTTACTTAGATGCTTCGTTCCTTTTTTGACAATTAAAACTATTTCAATAGAGTTGCCTTAAAATTGAATTAAATTTTAACAGCTTTCAAATTATCAAAAATTCAAATATATACATATATATAAAGCATATATATATATATGAGAAAGAGAAAGATATATATATATATATATATATATATATATATATATATATATATATATATATATATATATATATATTTAAGAACATTATAAAAATATTCTTTAAAAATTTGAAAACTATCAAAAGTTAATAAGTTTATTATTTTTGCGTAACGAATTGTAAGTGAATACGTAATTTTTGTTGAACTCAAATAATTAAAATTGGAATAATTATATTAAATGTATTATTTAATTTATTACTTGCCTTAAATATATTAGGAAAGTTAATTAAATGGAATATATATATGGGAATTGTCCCGCTGCACTACAGCAGCGCCACATTCAACTTAGAATAGATGGTTAGATCTCGAGGTGTAAGCACGCAGAAATGCGTGTCCGTCTTTTTCTTTAATTTTTCATATGTAAATAAACATTTTTCCTCCTTAAGTGAGCGTGGTTCTTGACAATATACCGACGCCAACCTCCACAATGGGGGCTCGGGAAATGAACCACTGTTTAAAGTTAAATTAAAATGATATATTAAACTAGAACGCGAACAGGCTAACGGATTGGCTGACGCCCAAAATATATATATATATTGGTAAAATTTAAAACTTTTATAACTCATAGAGTGGAAATTAATTTGATTTGAAATATGTAGGTTATCAAAATGTAGTTAAAATTTGTAAGACATTCTTGCCACTTTTTAAAAAAATACTTCAAGTATTTTTTTTTTCGAAACAACAACCAAAATACTTAGGATTTCAAAATATGTGTCCGTTTATTAATATTGCTTTTTTTATAGAATGTTGATTTCAATTAATTATGTATGTTAATATTATGGATAATGTAACAGTGTTGATATTGGTTTTAATATTAATTTTATACAGTAGACAACAAACTCACTAATAGTAACATTAACTGGCAAAGTTAATGAGAATTTGTTTTAAATGTATCTCTTACGTGACTTAGAAAATGTTCATTTTTTAAAATCGGTTTCTATGTTCAGATTTTAAAATTTGCTGGTAAAAAATCGATAAGGTTCCTTGAATTTTTTTCAGAATATCCATTATACTCCAGATGGATGAACTGTAACATATTCTACGTATTTTAAAATATACATTTTACAGTTTGAATTTTGTAATTTAAAAAAAAATATTAACTGGTTTTGAAGTTTGAATTTCGAAATTTAAAAAGAAATCAATTCAACTGTAAATATTAACAAACCGAAATAACTATATAAAAAAGATTTAATCGATTAACTAATTTCATTTTAATATATACTAATGTTTTTTTTTTTCTATTAAATTCTCGTGAAAGTAGAATTACTCAAATTGAATATTAAATTTTGTAAAGTAATTCCAAATCCATTGCTCCACAGAAGCAAGGATTATCAAGAAAAGAAAATACCTTCTTCATATATTATTAATGCATTTTTTTTATTTTCACCCACACCCACACAAGCAAAACATTCTGAGATACATAAACGTTGTCAATGTTAAAAGCCAAATGAAAGGGGGGGAGAAGATTTCGGCACAAAATTTAAATATTAAAATAAGAGCTAACTATAAAACATTAAATCAAATATATATTAGCAATGTAAACAAGCCTTAAGCAAATTAAATGCAATCATTATAATCACAAGGCTTTGTAAAATAATCATAATGTATTATAATGTTAATCTATTGAACCTAACAGCATGGATCTTTTTATTTTATGCCTCTGTAATTTTGTTGAAGACATTTTCTTAAAACAACAGTATGTTAGCACATGCTAAAACAGCATTTTGAATTAAAAATAATGAATTACCGTTTCGTGTGCTGTTTCTGTTGCAAAGGGACCGTGTGAAAATACGAAAAAGAGAACAAAAAAGAGAAGAAAATTAAATACACAAAATATAGTCGCCAGTTCGCTAATATACTCAGATTCGAAACAAAACTTAGGCTTCAACGATCGTAATTCAGTAACGATTGAAATAAAAGTAGCAGCATTCATTCACTAAATTAGTTTTCCACGATGAATATTTATCCTCATACTTTAATAATTAATCAGTTTGTAAAAGAGTAAGAAACAGTATATTTTCTTCGAATTTTCATAATCATTAAGTACATAAATTAAATATGAAATAATTATCGATTATTTTCTATATTCTTCAACATCTTCAGCTTTATTTTTAGTTCGATTTGCTAATTTCCGTTAGTTTTCCATGAAATAAATAAAGACGTATTTAGATTTTATGGAGCATGTAGTAAATATAGATACACATAAAAATGCAACTAAATATTTGCAATCTTAATAGTTTATGTGGACGTGAAAGGTTTTATGAAATATTATTTATAAAAGAAACATAATAAAGAATTGATAAAATTAATAAAAAATTAAAATAATTACTAGTAAAGTTTATTTAATAATTTGAAAAATTAATTTAAAAAATAGAAAATAAGTTCTATGCAAAGTTTTGCAAAGAACAGATTTATTGTAGCCACAAAAGGTGCGCTGTTTTATAATTATTATTAAATTACTCAATTAAATATAAGAATTAAAGTAAACGATGAAATATCGAGAGATAGACGTTAGTAAACTTTTCCGATATTAAAATTAAAGCAAACGTTAATATATTAAACTGAATTATATTTAAGCTAAATATAATTAAAATTGAAGCGATCGATTGAAAATTAAAAAGTTATCTGGTACGACAAAACGCCTCTCCTAAGACAATAGCCTCTTAGGTGGCTCTTTAAAATAATTATTAGATTAAAATAATTTCAAAAATCGAAAGAATTTTCATTATAATCCATAAGTTGCTCATTCCGAATAACAGCATTTGAATATATTCAATAATTCATTTTTATTTCATGTAACCACATCTTAATTCATTTTTATTCTTTAATATATTAATGGAAAATCGAGAAATGTATTTCAACTGAAATGTGAAAACAAATTTATTTAATTTGGTTTCCCGAGAAAAATGAATCTGCTTTCTTCTCTTCTTGGAATAAAAAGAAGTAAACAATTTTTATTTCTCCATTTCTCATAAGGAGTTGAAATGTTTATAATGTTATAAAAAAAAAATACATCTCAAAATCTCTTTTGATAAGTAAGGAAACTTCTTTTATATGCAAATAAGAAATTGAAATAAAACACGAGTACAACGAGGCTTAAAAAAATAAAAGTAACTTTAAGTTTTATAAGTCTAGACACATTTTTAGAAAGTTGTTAAAAGCTGGTCGTTTAGTTTGTAACATATATTTGACAATTTCTTTTTTTAGAAAGAAAAATTACTTTAGAGAAAAAGTTTATTCAAAAGAGTAATATTTTGGTATATATAAAAAGAACTCCGTTTTACATTTATTAACTTTATTTTTTCCTACCACACATTACATATATTTTATTACATATGTTAATACCTTGAATTTTGCAAATTTTCAAAAAAAAATTGTATTCTAATTATTTAAAATACGTAATTAAATAAAAATTATCAAGTTCTTGTGAGGAAAAAAAAGATTTATAAGATGCATTTTTTTAATTTTAGTTTAAAAATCTTAAGATGTCTTAAATCTGTACTTTTATTTACAGCTTTTTAATAAAAAGCTTGAAATTTTCTGCTATTCTTTTCTGATAATATGTAACTTAAACTAAAATTTAGTTTTTTTTTTAACATAAAGTTAATATTTTACAGAAGAGAATAAGTGACAATGAGGAACTATACCACTGAATATTTTATATCTATTTGTGCACGAAAAAAGAATTTAAAAAAAGGGGTTCTGAAAAATAAGAAATCTTAAGTATAACATTTCAGATGAATAGAAGAATGCAAAGATTGAGTGTTTGCTTTATTAAAACAGTACTTAAAAGCAATACGAAATCTATTGGCTAATAACCTCATAATTTTGAACTGATCTCAAATGATGAAAACTACACTGAGTTGCAATCACCCTCTCAAAACATTTACACAACTCCAATGGGAAGACTTAGAACTTCGACAGGTTTGATGCGCATCAGCCTTGTTAATTTATGTGACTTTTGCATTAGAATTTGATAGCGATTCGTGAGCATGACCATTACGATACCTCCACCATACCATAATCACGGATAAGCTTTTTTTGAATGACCACTTTTTTTTGAGATCTAGTTAGTTGCGTAGCGAAAACTATGAATCTTCTGGTGTAAGACATCTTCTACTAAACCAGAAGGAACGTGGATGATCCGTCGATAGAGAGAAGGGAATTCGGACAGGTACAGGAGAGAGAGAAGGCAGTAAACAAATCTCGAGGACAGCATTCGAATAGGCAAGGCAAGAGTTTCTATCCTTCTTCTGCTATGTTCTTCAGATATCTGCACGAGTATAAATATTAATACTGCAGGTGCGAGAGCAGAATACTTCCAATCATCATCTAGAAACTAATTGTTCCAACGCATTGCCTTATAGCAAGACGAGAAAGCATAGATGTATTTTGCCGCCTCATGGCATCATAGAAAGAAGGTAGTAAGAAGTTTGAAATGGTCACGGCTATAAATAATATCTTACACAAAAACTCTAATTCTAAATTTTTACAAAACAACCTTTGCATTATTCATATACTTACTATAGTTTTTATAAAGAAGTAATGCTAATTTATTTTAGGCCTAAAAGGTAAATCCTTAATGATTATAGCCAAAAGTATGCTTAACACCATTTTTCACACACGATATAATTACTGATTTTACTCTTATCTGTAATTATTTAGTATGAATAAATGTATTCAGTATTCTAAAATATAATATTTTATATTAATGGATTTAATCTTTAATCCATAATATTTGTTCGCCTCAAACGTTAACATTGTTATTCATCATTAGTGTATTTTCTGAGCTGGATTCATGATTAGTGTATTTCTAGAAAGAAAATACTTTCATTAAAGAAAAAATTTCCAACTGGTAGGAATAGTTAAATTATAAAACTTAACAGTAATCCTTCTTTAAAAGGAAATCCATTATAAAGTGTAGTACAAAGAAAAAAATTTAATTATGCTAACACTTTTTTGTTAAACTCTTACGACTCAAATTACATTTTTTTCAATTATAAACCATTTTCATTTTTTACACATCCTCCCTTGTTTTATATTTTATAAAATGCAAATTTTATTGGATGACATATTGTCATAAATATAGTGACTTTATATTCAATTGTGTCTAGATCCGTCCAGGATATCTATTTTCCAGGTTGACTAGATAATGGGAAAATGAAATAAAATAAGATATATTGATAGATATCTTTATATTGAACAAATCGAGTACGAATCCTATGTAAAGAAAATAAAATCGTTTACTTTGTGAACAATAAAAATTCATTTTAAGTGGTATTACTGCAATTACTATTTAGAGGGGTTAGATACAAAATAATTTGAAATGATTGTATTATCATAAATACAAACACTTACATGTCCTCATTATAATCACCTCTGATGTCTATCATCTTCAGCTAAACGACAGGAAAGTTTCTTACGTCATCAGCACGTCCACTGCGGTTGATGTCCCGTAAAGATCTCCCCGAAGAGCAGATAACCTCCTCCTTACTTTTGAAATGGACCTCTCATAATGATTCTGTCATTTTGGTGAATAAACCATAGTCATATAGACCATACAGGAAGAGTATGCTGGATGTTCCATATCTTCCACTGTCGCAAGAATTCTGTGAAAGTGTTTTCACTATCGAATAATGCATTGTCAAAGGGTATTACTGGATTCGAAACTAACAAGAAGTGTCGCTTTCTCCTGAAGCCACGGTTTCCAAACAAACCAGTGCCCTTATCTAGCGGCCATAATGTTACGGTTTATGACGTCACTAAAACATTATCCATGCAAACAAGTGACTTGGTTTCCTCGCTCTCAAAGCTCTGTAGGAAACCGCAATAAATGGTTGACGAGGTTTCTCTGGAATATCTGAGCCTTCGGGCTCTTAAAACCTCAATGTCTTATACACTGGTGAAGCTTAACCTTTAGAACTCGGCCGATTCTAAGTCAAAATATCCTTTCCAGTCGGCGCTTTTAAGATTGAGGAAAATTTTTCTTTCCCCCACTGTTAAGTTCGAGTTCACGACATGTGGTAAGGTTAGTTTTCTTGTTACAAAGGGGAGATAGTAAGGGTTACTGATTTTTAGTCAGTAATCATTGACGAGAAAGAAAGATCCTAATATTTGGCGCCGTATCATATCATAATGATTTTTTCTGAATTCCTGTATAATTATTAATTGAGTGACTTACAAACTTTCAAATGCATATTTATCATAACTTAGAGTAGTGTATTGCGTAAATTAACATTTTCAAACAAAACAAATAACAAAGAAAGCGACAGCTGTATCATACTACTAAGATATTTTCTGGAATAATTTATTCGGTGCTTGCTTATATATATACATATAGGTGTGTAATCACATCGCTTAGTGTGCAGACTTTATCTGTGGTCATATTGCAACTTACCTACTTAATTGCAATATTGAACCCATGTAATTAAAGTAATGTCTCATGTTTTCAAAATTATTCGACGAAATATAAAAAAGAAGGAAAAAGTTAAGAACAATACTTTGAACATTATTATTAAACATTTTATTTTTTAAATTAACATCCTTTTAATGCACTATTATTCAATATATATCCAAATATTTTGATTTGACATTTTAATAACATCTCATTTTGAAACAATAGGAAGGTTACTGGTGACGGACTTCATAAATTTTATCGAGGGTCAAGCAATGAGGGCAGCATCCCCTCACCAAACTTCCACACCACACCACATCAGGATTTAGAAACTAGACAGGCTTAACAGCCGGTTTCGATTGAACAAGATTCGAACTCACAACTCAATCCCGGCTACGAGTTTGCGACTCACTCGACCTCACTCGTGGCCCTTTTGTGATTAAATATTATCAAAAGTGAGATTTAAAAAATAATTTTTAACTTAATTGAACACGTTTCAAAGCTGCTGAGTAAATCTTAAGTACGTCAAATTAAGGTAAAACCTTCAGTTAATTCATGCATTCTATTGAAAATATTATGAAACACCTTTTTATATCAAATATTTCTATGAATCTTTAATCTTAAAGAAAAAAAAGTATTATTGTTTTTGTTTTTAAATGAAACTTATATCTTAAATTGAAAAGTTCTTGTAACAATGCTTTTGAAATGTCTGTTTTAAAAATGTAAAGTGAATTCTAATTTTTAAAATTTTTGGCTCTCTTAAAAGAGCCTTTTTTGTTTATTTTTTTTATTAAAAATGTATCAGTTTTAATCTTTTTTATTCTAGTCTTTTGATTTTCATTGGTTTATTTGATAAGAGATTTTTAATTAAATTGTATGTTATTCTTCGAAACAGTTTGGTAAATACAAAAAGCCACATTGCATGCCTTATAGATAATAGTAGTTCTTTTTTTTTGTATATTCTTTTCCGCACAATATGTGAAATTTCTTCTTTTCTTTTCGTCAATTGACCTAAGAGAAAATTTATTATCATTTGTCTTCATTTTTTTATTACTGAAGGCTCTGGAATTTTATGATTTAATTTTCATATCAGAGATGTTATTAAATTCATTCTAAAATCTTTTAAACTGAGTTTTTAACTTAAATTGGCACGACTTGAATATCAGAAACACAACAATATTGATGAGGCTAAAGAATAATTTTTTGTCAATTTCCTAGTTTGCTTACCAAAAGTATAGGTGGATGCCCTGCGGTCTCCTAAATCAACATATTCCACGTGTTTGTGGTAATCTGCCACAATTTTTTGCATCGAAGTTGTTAATTTTTCTTTTTCTCATTCAGCAAAGTCACCATAAGATTTTTTTGGGTGTTTATCAACAAAATTTTCTTCATCTAAATCTTTCCTCAAATTCTCAATTTCTATTTCTGCGAGCAATTTCAGATTCATTTTAAAAATTCGAAGAAAAAAAAAGAGAAAAGAAAATTCTATCTATCATAGACAGCATAAAGTCATCTAATTGAGTATTTTTTTCGAATTTGGTTGTTTCTAAAGGTCGCCAATGATAAGGAATTCGCACACAACTGATAACGTTGGCGAAAAATATCCCCACCCAATTACGGACAATAGAAGCAAAGTCGTAAAAAGGGCAGGGGAAAGTTGTAAAAGGATCTGCTGGAAAAAAAGGGGGAAAGAATTGTCTATAGATATCTTGGTACAGACGTTGTACCAGAGCCGAAGCGAGAGACAAAAAATTTTTTGGTACGACATATGTACCGCCGATGTTTAAAGGTTAAAGTTTTTTCCAGCACACTAATGCTTTTAAATAAAATTTATAATATTTAAATAAGATAAGGTATGATGAGTTGAAAACTAACTTTTATCAATTGAAAGAGTGAAATTTGAAAACAGAGTTGTGAGTGTGTATTTGACTTTAATAGCCGACTAATGTGGTCGCTGCCTTTCGTGTTGGTTTTGGTAGGTGTGTAGGAATCAGTTTGATCTGTGAAGAAGTGGTGATGAGAGGTTGAATTCTGATTTGTCTGTAGTTAATTGGGGAAGGAGGACTGAGTGTTTCTGATTTAGTGTGTGTGGGATTTTGATGAAAAAAATATAAAATTTATATATTTAAAAGAATATTTTTGGGGTCTTTTAATGTTTGGATTTGGATCGTAATTTGAAATATGTTGAAGGGAGTTATATTCAATATTCATGAGATTGTTCTAGAATTTAAGGGAAATTTTTTGGATAGTGTGTTTGACGGTAAGAGAGCTAAGTGATATGTAGATGTATGTATTTCTCATGAACCACCTCGCGTTTACAATTTTGTCCGATAATATTGCTTTAGGATTTTTTTAGTATATTAATGTATGTTTTTTCAGCGCACCTCCAAATGAGTAAAGTGTGAGTCAAGATCGGTCTGAGATTCAGACTATAACCGTACCAAATGCTTTACATAAACGACGTTTTAGTGGCGTCATTTGCCGCAATATTGCCAGATAAAGGGTCCACCTGCTTAGGAAACTATAGCTTGAGTCCTTGCTATGATGATAATTCAGAAATTTCCTGTTGTAGACAGTGTGACGGCTCTAACCGCGATATTTTTACTAACAGTCCTCTTGGGGATTTTTCAGTTCTTAACAATTATTTTTATTAGAAAGCTTCCTCCGAAGAAGAGAACGTGATCATGCAAATTAAAACTGATATAATATAAGCTTTCAGGTTAAGAGGACTAGGAGAGATAGGATAGACTTCTAGCTGAGCAGTAAATAAATTGTTTTAGAAATGTCGAGTCTTCCTTCCGACCTCCCACACTGAAGGAACAGAGAGAGTTTCCCTCACAATAATATCAACATTCTGTCCTCTATGTACAGAGGGTTACAGTATAACTCCTTTGATGTTATATGCAACAATGAACATCAATTTCAGATGATACAGAGCTGCACACATCGTTTGAGGAATGCGGTGAACAAGAATATTCTGTTTCAATTGCAATTCGTAGAAGCGAGTCTAAGTTTCTTCCATGAGGCGATTCGCCCGAAGAGACTCGCCGTCTCTTAACATGGGTTCAAAAAGTCCGATGGAAGTGCGTAAAGGTGTCAACGTTGTACTTCGGACGACTTATGAGGTATCCATCGAATCTGCGGTATCCAAAGATGATTCAGTAAAGCCCGGTTCAGCGGCACTGCTTACTTTCACGTGACTATGTCTTATAAACTCATGTGACTCGTTTAATCTGGTGCGTTCCATTCGAAATATAGAGGTATTGCCACACCATTACTTTATATCTATCCTAAGTAAACAACGTTGCACTGTTTGCCATTTGTTTCTAATGTTACGAGGTATAACTAAGGTTCTGTTGACTTACCAAGGATGACGGTAGCCAGGATGACGCAAAGAATGTGAAGTTCGATTCTGTGGCACTACTTAATTTCACGTGACTCACTTTCATCAACGCGCGTGCCTCCTTTACTATGGTGCGTGCCAGTCGAAATGAGGAGGTATTGCCCCACCATTACTTTATATCTATCTCAAGTAAACAGCCAGCACTATCTGCCATTTGTTATTAATGATAAGAAGTATATATTAGTTTCTGTTAAATTTCCATTTAATAATTTGTGGGACCCCCCCCCACACACACCTTTTTCCTTTCATACTTTCATGGCTGTTAGAAAATTTATGTGAAGAAATTAGAAATTCAGAATATGTAGATGAAACAAATAATTGTTAATATAGAAATTTTAGATCACTTTTCAGTTTTAAAAAAATTCTTATAGATGGATCTAGGTTATTTGGAGATCCCTGTTAAGAGAGTGAGTCTTAATGAGGTATAATGCCTAAGATAAATAAAATAAATGAAATATTTAGAAACAAAACTTGTATATGGAAAACTTCTATAACTTAAGTGCATTCTTAAATTACCCGCAGAAGAAAGGAATTGCATTTTTACAAACGCAAATTTATATTTATATAAATTTCTTTTCAGTATTTTGGTATTATTTGGTATTATTGGTATTTTCTCAATTTGTGTTGACATATATCATAAACTAATGCATTATATAAAGAATTTTTACGGTAAAATTTTATTAGGTATTCCTTTGAAATAATATCAGAAATCCAATATTATGATCATATGAATTATTAATAACATTCCAAAAAAATACCAGTTACGCATTTTGTTAGGTGGAAGTGGCTGTGATGGTCGTGCTTTACGACCAGCACCCGTCTAGGACATTGAGTTCAGTCGAAGAGCTTAGAATACTGCAATTGCTATAATATACATAAATGAGCACGTTGCTATAATATATACTCAAAGAAGAATTTCCAGATTGTATATTTGCAATAATATTGAAAAATATTATTCCTGCTCTTAGTAGCAAAAATAAAATAATGAATAAAAAATTATAAATTATAAATAAATGTGTGTTAAAACATATAAAATTCTTTTTTAAAGAAGAGAAATAACTGAACATAAAATATCACTTAATATATCCTCTAACTATAAGAAATAAAAGCAATATTTTTAATGATCAAATGAGTATATAGCATAATCTATATTCTTCCTAGACATCCGGTAAAAGTCTGAAGATATCTCATATGCCCAGCTCGAATTTTCTTCAGATGGGCTATAGTCACACATTATGACCATTAATTGTTTAAGAAGAATGCCACAAGTCAAAGAATAAAAAGTCAAATAAAATTCTAAAATCAAAAGGTTTTGCACTCACGTTTACGAATGAAGAGCATTTAGAAATTATTCAAAACCCAAAAAAATAAGCTTTTCTGGATAATTTCTCCCCAAATTTTGATACTTTTACTTACTTTAGTATAAAATCTTGTAGAATTTTTTTATTTGATAGTCAAGAAACCTTCATTGATTTTGATTACTTTTTAGCGTCACGTTATCGATCGGTTGCGGGCCCAATATTCTAACAGCCAGGAAGCTGCGGCACATCAATAACATATATGTTTAAGAATTCTTGTGATTTGACTATAATTTAAAATAATAATAAAAAAATTCTATTAAATATTTTTGATACAAAATGGGAATTATTTTTTTCTGTGTGGAATTTTAGTGTTCAGCTACAAGTATTATTCATAATAAAAGTTTTCCACGTCGTTACAAAATAATTATCTTTTCCACCTACATTTCTATTGCATTTTGGAAAATGATGACTCCTTTATCAATGGTTTAATTCGACATAACTGTCCAATTGTTTCAGCAATAAATTATGACAATTTCAAGTCGAGCAGATAACGACAGTGTTTGGTTGCATACATGATAATAGGACATCTAGGAACTGGAGATGACGCATGTTGTTTCTGGAACTTAATTACGCAAAGTGTTTATTAATGACACAAGCTCGGAAAACGAGCTAGTGAATACAGAGTAAAAGGAAATGAATAGCGAGGTTAATGTTAGGGGCAAACAATGTAAAATGAAACAAGATAAGCATCTTTGAAAGAGGACTTTATTAAACTCTTCATTAAAAATGCACCATCTATCGTTCTCATACAAATTAAAAGAAAATGAATAATTTGATATTTTAAATTGTTCTTGATGCTTATAGTAATTAGATTTTTTACCTAGAATTAATAGTGATACGTTCTGCATGTCTTAAAATTTAATTGTACGATTTTTTCAAAACAATTCAGCCTATAAAGATTTGTTTTGATAATATCTGAGTCATCATTTTAACTTTATAGTGATATGTAAAGTATTTATATACAAATAGGAATTTAATTGTTGGAAGAAAATGTTACGGAGCAGCAATGCTTTTATGATAAGGTCAATTTGGTTTCGAAGCTCTTAATACCATAATAAAACATTTAAAGAACAAATCTTATCTTATTTTATATTCATCCACAGACTATAATTTCGAGTTACAAGTTCTGTCTCTAATAGCCATTGAATAACTGTGATGCACGATATAGTTGTGACATGTCATGATGGTGAGTTCCTGGTCAACAATGCTTTAGTCAAGCAGGTGTTCATAACCCGCTTTCACTAAAGAGCTTATTTTGTAAGAGAAATAATTCACGTTAAATCTGCTGGAACTGTAATTTCTCTTCATTACGTGGTGTATAAATCAAGGCAATGTGTTGCCATTTCAGGTAACGTCCTCGTTCTTTTGAGGGGGCATCAAAAATACGAAATTCGTTACCATTCCCGTCGTATTATTTTAGAGCGACATTAACAAAAACTGAACGTAAAATCAATAAAAAAAACGAAATACACAGATATTGTTAATTGTTAATATGTAGTATTTTTTTAATACTTTTACAGTCCTAAATAATGCAGTACTCCTCTTTATTACAATATCATTAAAAAATATTTATGCATTATTAATAACCTCTTTGCTATGAAGTGTCATGCAAAAGCCTGTTTTAAATGCATATCAATAGAAGAAGTTTAAATCATTTATTAAAAATGTCACAATGTATCTATTATTTTTCCATTTTACGGACAAATTATTCAATAAAAGGGCAAAATATTAACAACATCTACAATGATTGTCTATTAAAAGTAGGATGGTAGCTAAACTATTTTTTGTATAATTAAATTAGTATTCGGTTTTTTTTTATTTAAGAAGAAATATTATTTTTATTTCGTTAGAAATCTTAGCAGTCCTTCAGAGCGACCACGGTAATCTAGTGGTCATGGTGCAAACTCGTAACCAGCTTAGTTTCCTTTGAATTGTGAGTTCCACTCCTGGTGTCACAAAAGACCTACCGTGCAGTGTGGTTGAAGCACATAATTCTGTTGAGGTCGAAAGTGCTCCCATTGGCGTATGTGGAAGTGTGGAGGGGAAGATGCCTGTTCAGATGTCAACCTCGTCACTTGACCGAAGTCGAAAATTGCGACGACTGTTTCAAATATAACTCTTTTTTTGTCTGTGATATCAAGAGAGAATCAAAAATAAATAAATAAATTCATGAAAAATGCGAAAAGGAATGGGATATTCTCAAAGCATTATTTAAAATAATTACGTATATATATATATTTTTTATTTTAAATTTACAATGTGATACTTGTATCACGATCCATATACTCAGGAGGAGAAGAAATGCTATGATAATTAAATTTAACAATTTTCTCTTAAAGGGGGAAACTAAGAATTTCAAAATATCATAAGAGAAGTTGTTAGAGAAAATCTGAAATGTTTATTTTTCGCAAATAATATACAATAAAATTTATCGTTTCAGGCGATGGACTACAGGTGGTCATCTCTTCTAAGTAGATTTCTTTGTTGTACAAAAAACTAATACTTTCTTTTTGAGAAACTAGCGAATAATTCTCTTTTGTAGAACTTATAAACCGATACTTGTACAAGTCCAAATAAAAACTATATATTTAAAGTATTTTAATTAGTAGCATGCATATTATTTTCCTAGAAATTTTCTTTTTGCTTTATTTCCTTTTTTTCGAGTTAAAACAAAAAAAAAACGTACAAATTAAGTTCCTCTACATAAGCTATTAGTTAAAATGAAACTCTGTAGATAAATTTGCATCCAAGCTGTTCATATGGTTTCCTTCAAAACTAAAAAATGAAGGGAAGAAATTAATTTACGTAATATTATTTTTGGGTGAATCGCTCAGTATTAACTAAAAATAACTAAAAGTGCAAAGTTATTCAAAATGAATAATACTATTTCAAAATGCTATACTTTAATAAATAAACGACGCAGAATGATAAGTGATACGTGTATGAAAAGCGAAAATATGGATTTTTTTACAAGTGTTCGATATAACTTACTTTAGCTACAAGTATAATATTAATTCGATATGATACTTCCTGCCAAACACGTTGAAAAGTAGCAATGGTAATAAATTTTGGTGCAAATCTGTTTCTTAAGTTCACATAAGTTTGTGAGTAATTTTGGAGCATACAATTCATCGTTTACAAACCCCCGCAGGAAGAAATCACATTGAGTCATATCAGATGACTCGAGTGGCCGGATGTGAAACATCAAGTTATTCTAGTCCTCTGCGACCGATCCAACTACGAGGTAGCTCCGTGAAAGTTCCTAAAAAACAGTTTTCATGAAATGCTTTCCGAAGAACACACGGGGGTCATCCATTGCTAATAACATAAAACTTCCGCAATTTTCCTTTGTATTCATGTACTAATTACAGTTAAAACATAAAAACAAAAGGTATTTACAGTTTTCGTTTGTATTCATTCAGAGTCGCTTATTTTTGAATATACGGAATTTTGAAAACGAATGATTTTTTTTTTTTTTTGATTAACCCTGTATTTTAAACCATTTTTGTTGTACTGTCTTATACCTTTAGTATTGACCACTTGAAATAGCTATACTTATCTCTAATTAGAGAAATGAGATTATTTTTTCAGTTAAAGTAAACATTATTATTTCATAATATTCATTATATAATCATCTTTCAAAAAAGAAAATCAACTGTGAAACTAATCTTAATTATGCGTTATTTATATTACAGAATTAAAATTAGTAATACTTTTAAATCAAAAATATAAATATTTAGTACTGAAACTGATTTTTTTTAAATTTATTCTTCATTCAATGCTGTAAATTTGTCAATTATTATTAAAATAATTTTACTAGGAGTAATTTAAATTGAGTTGACCATTAATAAAAAAAATATCAATTTGTCACTTACTATAACATTTATTTAAAAATATGATACTGGTACTAAAACTTATATTTTATTTATTCATTATTATACATTTCGAAGCTTCTAGTAACTATTTTCTGTCTGTATTTCTGATCTTCTCCAAATAAAGATTTATCTGTAAAATAGTGAAATTCTTATTTAAGTTTTAAAAAAATTGTGTTCCTACTGAATTTCTTTTACGATTACGGTAAGAAGAAATAAATAACTGTTAAAATCGTTTTCATTACAAAAATTTAGGTTTTAAATTTTTTTTACTAAGTTTTCAAAAATGTTTTAGTGAATTTTATATTTTATGTATATTTAGCCAAATAATGAATACCAAAAGAATATAAATTTAAAATTAAAATGATATCAAAGTAAATTCACGATGGCGAAAAACAAATTTTAGCGTCTATCGTTCATGAATAAAAATCCCCCATTAATAGAAAAAAGAAGTCTCATAAATATTTTTACTGGTGTATTTCAAAGTTTTCAAAATTCCAGAATAGAAGGAAACAGATACATCATAGACATACTATGGTATAAATAGATTTTGTTTGAGAGGGGATAAGCGGTTGAATATAGTGTACAAAAAATGTTCTTCCAAAATCTCTTCCCAAGCTATGTATATCTTGCTGAAACACAAAACTTTATTTCATGTTTTTATTCCTGTTTTATTTCATAGATGTTTTTTCAATGATCCGAATTATTAACTTATTTCGTCGGGCTTGTTACAGAATAAGCAAAGATAGATAAAATATGTTTTGTTAAAATTCTCCATCATTTAGAAACCCTTGGTTTCATTTGCATTGGATAAAAGCAGATTTGATTTCAAAACTTTCTGGTGGAATTTGTGCTGATTGTAAATTTCATGATAATGAAAAATCATTAAAATGTTTGAAAAATATGAATAACTTTTCATCTTTCTTGTCAAGAGTAAACAAGAAATGCATTTAGATCAACTTTTTGAGTCATATTTTTATTTAAGTGAAATTGAACTAATGGTTCTCATTCGGAAAATGAATTTAATAAAACATTATTTGTTAGGTTATATAATTCATATAATTAGGCATAGTTAATTATAATACTTATAATATTTAACTTATCTATTGAATTTGGAGGAATAAAAAATAAGAATGGATGCTATGGTTATTTAGCAACAATTAAATTCATTAATTTGTATTTATTTATTTATTGGTATAGGAGAAAGTGAAAATATTTGATCACATTTTTAATTTTTCTAATTTATATTTAAATAAATGAACGAAACTTTGCTATACTTAAAAAAAATTTCATATTTCACTCATCCCTCAGTATTTCAACCAATGTGAGCTAAGTTGCCTTATACATATTCGAAAAATTTAAATTATCATTTTTTCTTTCTTATGAAAAAATAACCTTTCGCTATCAAAATATAGTTTTTTCAGATTTCATTCATCTACAAGACATGGTCATTCTCTTCTCCAAGGGAAGAAAAGACTTCTCATCACACCACCGATCATGATTACATAACCATATAACAATGGGCAGATTTTCATCTCTTTTTCGAATGAAATAAAATCCCTTATTCCCTTTCTTCAGCTTTCATTTCCATAAATCGTTTTCCTCCATTTTTTCTTAAAATACTTTTAACTTATGATAGAAACCGAAAAGCGCGAGGCATCAGATGAAGAGTAAATGAATTTGCTTGAGAGTGAATAAAGCATTAATAAAACGAAGAAAGAGAAGGAAAAACTCGGAATTAATATGGAATTTCGTATTCCTATCTTCAAGAATGGTAAAGACTAATTGATTTATCAACGGGAAAATAAATTAACTCAAGGTTCTTAATATCATTCGCTGTTTAATTTTTATATCTCTTTTTCTACTCTCTTTTACCAGCTGTTCATATTTTCTCTTCATTTCTTTATCACTTTGAGGAAGCAGTGATGTGTGGTAATAAATAGACACATAAGAACGTTGCATTCGGGGGAAAATATCATATTAATGTAATACAAACCATTTAAGCATATATCGTTTAGAGAATTGATTTGAGAATTAGATATTTTCCAGTAGGTCATAAGTAATTTCATTCTCGCCTGTTCTATTTCAAAAGTCACATTATTTTTTCAAAACAGTAAGTATAGTCCTAACATTATATTTATGTAAGAAAGATTTTGTTCCACGCAATTTTACTTCAAATCTCAAAGGAATTTAAATTTTTTAAAGGGTAAATTTTCAAGATATGAAAGTGGTTTTAATATACGTAGTGGACATTTTATCAATAAAGAGCGATAAATCATAAATCATGAAGAAAAGAAGGAAAACATTTAAAATAATATTTTTTTTTACTTTTATAAAATCACATACATCTGACGTTTATTAAAAAATAATGAGGCCATAACTTTTAGATACACCAAGATAAAATTTATAAACCATTTTATACGTTTTAATTTTTCATTAATGCCATATTTCTCACATAATAACATTTTGTATGAAATGATGTTTCAGTAACAAGTTCAGCGAATTAATTTTTGGCATAGCCTAAATTATCGAATTTTCAAATCAAGACGAAATCACATTAATATTTTCTCTACGTAATTGGAGACTAGCATTTTTTGTTGCAAAAAAATTAGATTTTCAAAAATTCTCTTTACGAAGGAAATTGAAAGCACTAACAATATCCTCCCTTATATTTAAAATATCTGAAATTTCAACTAAAAAAAGGATTGAACGAAATAAAAATACCTCATGGTATATAAAAGACTCAATAGCTTTGATGAAGAAACCCTGAAAAAGCATCCATACAACCTTTATTTCTTCATCGGAACAAATCTTGTTAAAAGATAAGATCTGTTCGTATTTCTACCAGCTCGTGTTTCGGTGAGATTTCTATCCGATCTTTTCTTTTTGAATCCACGTAATTGATATCGAATGGACAAAGGATAACGAAAACGGTATTTTTTGGATATCTCTGTAACTCTTGAAATTGACTGAGAACAAATTTGTTATTCTAGTTTACTTTTTGAGTTGATTATAAAATTAAGGGTTCAATGACGAGATAGAATGTATATTTAAAAGATTGAATAGAAGCACAGGGAACAAAAATGGCTGAAGTTCATATAAGAATTACTTGATCGAATTTTTTTATGAACTCCGAAATTGTTTCGAATCTGACTATATTTATTCTTTTACATCCGTTTTTTAAGCCTGATCTCAGTACTTCAAATGCCTTTCTGCTTCAATTACTTGTATTTTTTAAATGACATTTTTTCTTCTTAAATGTTTATTTCCGATTTCATTTTCGAACGAAAACCGTAATATTTCAAAGTCGTATTTTTTATTATAAAATATAGATATGCATCCTTGAGTGTTTATTTTTATAATTGTTCTGAACATTACATTACTGGATTACCACGTAAAGTATCTTTTCAGAAAGAAAATATCTCATCACTAATTTCAATTTTTTTTCCTTCGTTATCAACCTTTCGTTTCAAAACTTCGTTAAGTTAAATTTTTATTTTTTTCTATTTAATTATGTCCATTTTTATATACTATTATTTATTCCACGTCACAATTAATACAGTAAATATATATGACAAAATTACAAAAAAAAATTATCAAATTGAAAATTTATAATTACTTTTAAATAGTCTTTGCATGTAACATCAAGGTTATCAGTCAGATCACTGATAAAAAATTTTTATCAAAATTCCACTAACTCTTACGTTCCTTTTGTGCTTTTGCATAATTCAAAAGGACTATCTTTCCATCTAATCAAACAAATGGATATTTAATTTCTAAACTAGAGGAATCTGCATTATTCGAGACTTAACTCGCGAATTCCATTCTTCATTATCAGCTTCACGTTCATACATAATTAAATTTGACTGTGCTTGAGAAACTCTCATTACAAAGTTACAGAACAAATTTTATCAATGTTTGACCGGCATTTAAATGAAGATAGTTTGCTTTCTGCTTATTAGAGCTCAATTCCTCTTCTAAATAAATGTAAATACTTGTTTTTTGTTTTCTAAATTCAGTTAAATCGGTTAACATGAAACAGAATTTACGAAATATTTTTGTGTTAAAAGAATTTTGTATTAAGCAATGTGCATGCATAAAAAAACTCAACAACATCTTCGATGTCAAGAAATTTTATTAATTCCGTTTCTTCCTGCAATTCACACTTTTAGGTACGTACTTTGGAATTCTCTTTCTCTATGTATACATATACTCATATATATCATCCTACACATCATACAAGATACAATATTTACACTTCAAATAAAAATATATATTTAATTAAAACACGTGGAAAGTATTATTTTTTTATTCCGTCCGAAGCGCAGCATACGTATTACATTTAGTAAATTTATGAAGAAATTCTCTTTTGCTTCTATTGCCAGTAAACGTTTATAGCCTTCTTTTTACTTTTAATTTTGACGGTAATAAACAGTTAATAAACTAAAGAAAGTAAATATTTTCGAAACAAATAGTTTTGATAATGAAATTTAAAGTTTTGTCTTGATCATACGGTTGTAACACATTTGTGGTGTTCGGAGGCAAAAATATAAGCTTTATAGCATTTAATTTTCTTATCGGTGTGTGCATGACAATTATCAATAATAATTCAGTTTAACGTAAATAATTAGTTCAACAGATGCGAGTTGCGAAATCTATTTGTGTTGAGTGAACTTTGTTTCGTATTAAAAAAAAAAAATATGGATTTATATAGCATTTTGTCAAGACCTTATATATACCTTTTTGTTAGTATTATTTCATTTTAACCAAATTTTCAGCTGAAGCGTTTTCGTATAAGAAACGTTTTTCCCTTTACTTTATTTTTTTATTGAGCTACACAATATATTATCTAATATAAAGGAAGAACCTACTTTTTCCCCATAAGGCAAAATCGTCTTCTTTTATCCTCATTCGAACTTTCTTTAGTCTTGTGGTAGGTTTTGTATTCAGGAATTTATGTATTTTCCTAAAAAATTTTCCCTCAGTTGCACTTTACTTTCTTGGGTATTATTGTTCATATATGACAAATCGTTGTTTTCTTCCCCAAATATTTTTTTCAAAGATTAAGATGGATCTAGAAATTATAAAAAGAAATTTTCAAATATCTATTTTGTTTTATGTGTGATTTATGTAGTGGACTGATTTATTGTCTCCCTCTCAAAATTTTGCAAAGTCCGTAACATTTCGAATTAGTTACATACTTGGGATACTGCTTCAACATTAGTTAAAGGCATCTGATGATTACATTAATGGTACTTATTGATTTTCGGAGAAGAGGCAAACAATTTTCCATTCTGTATGCATGTAATAACCACGTAAAAGTGTCAGTAAACACGATAATAAATGTCACTCTGCTTACAATTGAAGTTTATTATTTTTACTGTGCAAGTGTTTATATGTACGAACATTTTAATATTTATATTAGGACTTAGAATACATGCAATAGATCCAGTAAGTAAACTGAATTCCACTATTCAAAATTGGTCTTTACTAATTATTCGTACGATACTGCGCTAAATAAAACAATAGAAATAAAAACAGTAATACATTTCCTTAAATTAAATATTTCCTTATAAATTCATTTAGATGTAACTTCATTGTTAAAGTCTGAAATATATCACAAAGATTGAATGACACAATTTCTAATTTTAGTAAATTGCCGTTATAAATTCAAGTCATCGTTTTCAATCTCATTTTTGATTTGATTAAAAAATAATTCCGCATAAATTAATTCCAGAGATCTTAGAATCCTTTTAAAAATATTTTATTTTAACATTAAGAATTAATAGAAGGAATAATAAACTCTTCGAACTAAAAAAATAAAAAAGGCGTTAATCTGAAGTAATTAAATCAGACATTCATCCACAATTTCCGTGAACATGAGCACACTTACTGTATCCAAAAAACAAAGAAAAACATTACGAAGTATATACCTATCTAGAAGAAAAGTTCTTATGCACTTAAATCATATTAATTCTTGTTCCAAATAAAATCACTTGATATCGCTATGACCGATATTTGAGCCAGCAATGGTAGCGTACCTAAATTAGATACCGGTACCCTAAACGAATAGCAACAAAATTGTTTCTCAATAATTTGTACTGAAACATTGTGTATTGTGGCGATACAATCAAAATCACCGACAAGCTGTCTCCATCAACGCCAAATCGTGAGTACTAATTGAACCTATAAGATCTAAAATAGTTTAAATGTCATTATCGGTTTCAGGAACTGTTGGACCATTCAGACGAGATAGGATAAACGAGAAATAAAAAACGAAAATCGATGTGATAAACGTACAAATGCATTTACAATACTCCGTCTATAATACGGCATTTTACTTTTACAGCTCTATCGGTAATGCTGCATTTTTACACATGCAAATAAATTTACAAACGTTATTTATGCCTTCGATTCCAATTGAAAGACGTGAGCTATCATTCAATTGAAATAGAAAACATAAAACAGGGTATTTTTTGTTGTTTTACTTTTTTCGAATGTTTGACAATTTATTCGCGTATACTGTATCAAATTTTATCCATTAATACATAGATTTGCATATTTCTTTCAGTTGTTACAAACGTTTTCGGTAATCCGGCAATGCTTTGGCTCCATATCTGCCGCTGAGTAATACATTTTAAGTTTTAAGAGATAAGAGAATAGTTAACGATAATATTATCTTGAATTCATTTCATTAAATGAAGTGGATGAATATTTACAATATCCTTAATCAAATTGAATTTCGGAAGCATAAAAAGATTAATAAACTGTTATATTAAAATGAAATCTATTTAAATCCCCTACTATGTGAGTATTAATTAGTTTTCTAAGTTATGCAAAAGTTTTTATATCACACTCAAAAGCAACACGAGAGCTAAGGGAGACAGACCTTGTATTTTTTAACCTCAATCAAGGGACGAGGTCGACATCTGAGCTGGAACCACCTTCTCTAAACATTCACACTACGCCAACTTAAGGACTTGGAAATAGGATCAGATTCAACTTGCATCAGCCCCGCCAAACTATGGGTCTTTATTGGCATCAGGGCTTGATCTTACGATTCATCGAAAATAATGCTGGCTGCGAGCTTGTGAACATGATCACTTAAGCTTCCGTGGTCACCTGCATTTAACTGCAGTTATGATAGAGATTTATGTACCCAAAAGAAAAATTTCTAAGATCGCTATTATTAATAGAACTGAGAAAAAAATGCATTTAATAGGTTAATTAATCTCTAGTTTAAATGGTTAATTATAACTCTATTAATTTTATTTCAAATTTTCTTTGGTAAATCAAGTATCCTAATAATCTGATGCAGAACAGATTTATAAGATTGACCAAACTAAAGGCTATTTCAATACTAGATATTTAAATGCATTATGCAAAAGAACCCTTTGATTAGTTAGGTTAACGGCTTCTTGTGATACACCGCAGACTTCAAAACCGTTCTAATCAAACTTAACAGCTAATGGAAATAACTTTGACAAATCCTGAAAAATGTTGTAAACACACTTTAATTAAAATCTACTTAGATATACTTCAATGCATATTTCTTAAATTATTAAAGGATGTAGGTATTTTGAAAAGGGTGCTTAAAACTCTATTTTTGGATTAATTTTTATTATTTCAACTGAAAACAGTAGAAAGATCATTCTTTTCCTTAAGTTTTTAAGATAATAATTGATTTGCTTATACAGCCATCGATTAACATTCATTATTCTCTCTTCATTTGGATCAATCTCTTATGTAAGAGAGTTTATTGCTTCGTAAAATGTATTAAAGAATTTTTCAAGTAATTTTGAATTTTAGATAAAACTTCCTTAGAAGGCTTTTTATTCTTTTTATTTACATTTTTCAACTTCTTCCAGTGATGCTCTATTCCAAGAAAATCGTCACCATATAAATATTTCTCTTTTTGGAATGTTTTTCCAACAATTTTCAAACATTTTCTGAATCTACATCTTAAAAGACTAAGTTTTTCCTATTGCGGCCTTTAAATTCTGAAAGTGATGTTGTGAATCTCCAATACTTATAAAGGTTTGTGTCGTTAAATGAGGGGCCTATCAAAACTTATACCACGTATTTCAAGAATTGTTATCAAAAATTTGTTGGCATTGAATTAATTATTTTTCCTCATTTTTCATAACCACGCTAACCAAAAGTTTCCAGTACATCTACTGCTTGTCACAATTTCCAAAAGCTATGAAAAAATTTAATAAATACATTCATTAAATTAATTAAATTTTTCACTGTCAGAAATGTTGAAATAATTATGTTTACATTACTGTAATATATACATGTTTTTATAATATATCTGGTTATCTTCAGATTTTAGTTATATTTTCCGTTAATTTATTGCATTTTTTATGTGACTTAAGGAACAGAAATTTTTTCTTTTGAAGAAATGTCTCTTTAAATTTGACCCTTTATTACTTGATCATAATGATAACTTTCCCCCTTATAAAACAACAAATATACATCCATGTGATTTTCGATTTTACATAACAGAAGAATAGGGGAGAGATTCTCATCTTTTTTCGAACAAAATAAAAATCCTTTATTCTCTTTCCCCAGGCCTTCGTTTTCATAAATCCATATATCATTCTCCCCCTTTTCCTTAAGGCTTTTCTGATTTATTGCAGATGTCCGGAAACGAAGAAATAAATAAGTAAAATGACGGGAAGGAAAAGAATAATAAAATAATGGAAATGATGTTAGAAACGGGAAGAAAAATATGAATTAATAAAGGTATTTTGTATCCTTATCTCTTGTGAAAATGGCTTGTATGTTTGTTAATAGGGGACAAATCAGCTAGCATTTCATGTTTTTGCTTTCTTTTTGTTCATTTCGGTTCTCTTCGTATCTTAGTCACTTCCAGAGAGTTCTGAAGAGAATTAATAATCAGAGGTATTTCGTTAAGTAAAATGGAAAAGAACACTGTCATAAGTTGTATTTATTCAATTCAGATTTATTAGGGATCGATTAAAGTCCTATTATTTGACTGTTAAAATTTTAGTCATAAAAATAGTTTTAAAATAATTCGTACTAAGTAAATCTAGTGTGATTCACTTCAATATTGCAGTATTACATAATTACGAATCAGATTCTTACATTTGATACAGTTCTTTTAAAATTTGACTTAATTTCAGTTTTTAAAAAAGTAAAATTAAAAAACAAATTTAGGAAACCTTATCATTGTTGTCTTCGTCTCATGTTAAAGAATTTAGTCAAAGTCTTTCTAGACCTGAAAATTATTTCAATTTTCATGAAAGTTCATGACGTTGTAATACGTAAATCCTTTTCTACAGAAATACTGTTAAAGTTTTGGAAGATTCCAAAATGCGTCATTTTTTACTCGAATATGCTAGATTCAAAAGATTTAGCATAACAGTAAAACAGATTAAACAGAAAATTTTTACACCAGAAAAAAATGGATTCTTTCTAATAGAAATGAGTAATGCTGTAATATATACAACTCTAAACGATAATGAAGTCATAATCCAAAATTAATGTTCGACGTGTTTGTTATCAGAGAAAGTGTTCCAATATTTCTAGTCCTATGCTGTAACATTGTACGAAAATAGTCTTAATGAGAAAAAGATGGATGAGTGACGGTAAAATTTTCTTTTTTTGCTCGAACAATAAGTTTCTAGTCCCACTTTTACGTTTATGTATAAAATATGATATATGAGGTTTTATAAGTTATAAATATAAAAGAATTTTTTTTCATAATCTCATTATGAAGAAAGTTAATTTGCTTCTATATCTGTCTATACCCAACATTACCCAGAATTATTAATAACATTTTTTACCTCAATAGATAAATTTAAAATAAGTATTTGATTTAACCTGATAAATATTTGATGATTTCTGAGGATTTATTTCTTCTACCGCTCTTTTTATGACATATGTTCCCTTTTTACCTAAACACACACTTAAATAAAAGTTTATATAGATACATATATATAGTAACTAAAAGCACAATTCTTTTATATTCTCTCACTTTTATATAGAAGTAACTTTAAAATCATATTTAAATTTTGTCTGATCTCGTAACAAGCGAAAGTAGGTTCTGACATATCTTCACCTGGCACATCTTTGACAATATTATACTCTATTCTTGTCCTTACAACTGAATGTTAATTATGAATTGTTGACAGCACTTCAATAAAATCATGTAACTGATTTCCTGTTATTTCCAATTTTGTTTCGGCTTATCTCGAATTCTCATCTGTAAAGCCTTCGACAGCAGTTTGATCCTCTGTAATTTGATACCCTACGAGATCATGTTCTAAGAGATTCCCAGTGGCTTTATACCTACATGTTATATTGGCCTCGTAATCGGCTTGCCATGACCATTTTCAAATTTATTCGATAACATTTTCCTCGTTCGTATAAAACTTTTGTTTACATTTACGCTTTTTCGATGTTATTTTTTTAATTATTACAGATATGATTTCTACAAGAAAAATCTTCAGAATTCTTAAGATTTGAAAATACAAAATATTTGAACATACGTCCGATATCACTGACCGCGATATCTTAAAAATTATCTCTTATAAAAACGAATTAATCGAAAATTTAGTGTTTGACTTTCCAAGAGAAGTGGGGAATTTTACATAAAATAGAAAGGAAAAACGTTAAAGGTATAAACGTTTGCTCTTAACAAATGATTGTGACATCATTCAAACAAGAGATTAACCAGAATTTCATAAAAAGAAGTTATGACGCCACTATAACTAAATACGATATTACAAGTGATTGCTTATCAAGGGAATCGTACTAAAACAGGCTACAAATCAGGCTCTAGTGTTACTGAGCCGCGATTTAATGCTGTTTGATTATATGTATACCTGTACATATATATAAAACAGATTTTTTAATGTTTTAATAATTGTAGATTATAGCATTATTGGTAATATTGATAACAACAGATACAACTAATTTTTGCCAATTAATTAAGTTGCTTTCTTTGATGCCTATTCAAGCTCAAATACATGTTTAGAAATATATTATTTTATTTTTTACTTAAGAATAGTAAATTAAAAAGAATGATTTTAACTTTTCCATTAATTTAAATAAATTCTATATTATAAGCTCTAACGCTGATTTCCCTACTAATTCTTAAAAAACATTATATATACATTATAGTTTATATATCTTTATATATAAAAATTTAGTGTCACGTTGCTTGTCCGCGATGAAATCTTAAACTAATGAACCGATTTTAATGAAATTTTGTGCACTGTGTGCAATTTGGTCCAACTTGAGAGATAGGGTTGTTTTTATCTTAATATATAGCCACAATATTTTTTATTGAAAATTATTTGTTTGATTTGTGCTTTTAAGACTGCAAGAATTGGCAACTCCCAATTTCTTCAAAACGTTTTGCAACTATGTTTTGTTTACAAAGCTTAAACTGTATTTACGTTAGTACTCATTTTAAATGTTGGGATTGATTTTGATAGAAACTAATTTCAGTTAAATACTTTTAATTTTATTAGTTAGTAACTGTATTTTGTTAAAAGTCATGGCTAATAGGAAAAATCGAAGTTCTATTCGAAAATATAAATTTAAGGGAAACCGTTACACCAAGAATGTGGGAGTACATTTGTAAATATGTTAATGAAGACAGTGATTTGGCGTATTTGAAGTACAAAACAGGAATAAAAATGACGAAATATCATGATGCCAACTGGGTTGATACATCAGCAGCAACGAAGCTATCTGGCATATTCTTAGTTTTCCTATACACAAAGAGATCCTTCTTCCCAGCATTTAGCAATACATCTTGAAAACGGTCAACGCGTAAGCATCACTGAAGAAAATGTTCTCCAAAAACGATACTAACTGAATTTTTTACATTGTGTCAGAAACCTGATGTTTTCGGCCAATTCGCAAAAACATTACTATAAACTGAAGATCCACGTTATTACTCATGGAACAAATCAGGACTTAGTTAACAGTGATTTACAACGAGGAAAGCAATATAACCATGGTAATTTAGCTACAGTTATCGCGAAAAGTGAGCCATTACTGACAGCTGAACAAAGAAATATTTATAATCGGATCATGCCGACCATTGATGCTGAACTAGGCGGCTTTTTTTGGACGCACTAGGTGGAACCGGTGAGACATTTTTAATATCATTGCTCCTTGCCAAAATACGGTTGCAACAGAAAATCGCACTAGCAGTTGCAACATCAGGCATTGCTGCCACTTTGCTATATGGTGGGAGAACGGCACATTCAGCCTTCAAGCTGCCATTATACATTCATAATAAACCAAACGCAATATGTAACATTAAAAAGAACAGCAGAATAGCAGCAGTGATGCGAAAAAGTTCAATCATAATCTGGGATGAGTGCACAATGGCTCACAAACATTCACTCGAAGCATTGCACAGAACTGTGGAAGATTTGAACAGCAACGATGCTGTCCTTCTACCGTCTGATGATTTCCGACAGACCTTACCAGTCATTCTTCGCTCAACTTTCGCCGATGAGATTAGCGCAAGTTTAAAACAATCGTTTTTATGGCGAAGTGTCGAAACACTTCGACTGACCATAACCATGCGCGTACAATTGTAAAATGATCCATCAGCACTAATGTGCTCCGAATAATTGCTGGATATTAGAAACGGTAGAATAGAACTGCAACCAAATACGCAATGCATTAAATTGTCAGACAATCTCTGCATTATTGTTCAGGCAAAAATTGAATTAGTTGAGAGTATCTTTCCGGAAGTACAGAAGATTCACTAGGATCATAATTGGCTCAGTAATCGGGCTCTTTTGGCAGCCAAAAATGTTGATGTTGATGAAATTAACTTCCAAATACAACAGTTGTTATCAAGTAATCTGGTGTATTTTAAATCAATCGACACTGTTGTTGATGAAAACGAAAGTGTAAATTTTCCAATTGAATTTTTAAATTCTCTGGATATACCCGGAATGCCACCACATGATCTTCGGATGAAGACTGGTTCACCTACTATTCTTCTGCGTAATTTAAATCCACATCGATTATGCAATGGTACACGTTTGATCATCAAAATATCACGGGAAATATTCTTGAAGCAACCATTTTGCTGGAAAATTTACAGGAGAAGTGGTCTTGTTGCCACGCATTCCAATGATACCTTCAGAATCTGCGATACCTTTCAAAAGGTTTCAGTTTCCAATTCGCTTAGCTTTCGCCATGACCATAAATAAGTTTCAAGGCCAAACAATATCAATTTGCAGCTTAGACATGGAAAATCTATGTTTTTCTCATGGGCGTTAGTTCTGGAAAAACTGCTTATAACAACCTGCAGCCTGTTACATCATTTATTATCAATATGTCATTCTTTTACTACTCTTCAATTTTTAGATGTTTCAATTTTCCATTTCTTTATCTTTTCTATCAATACTTTTAAAGGGTATCATTTTATGTTTCGTTTAATTTACTTGATTTTAGAAATTTATCTATAATATATAATAAATTTCTTATAATAATTAACATTGAATTTTTATTTGCATTCATTTTTCATGATATTTATACAGATGGATATATATGATTTTTACTCGATAGTGCAATGTTTTCTTCCTTTCTATGCAGAATTCTTTAAAATGGTTCAACCAATTTCAAAATTCCCTATTTTCGAAAATAAAATATACAGAATGATAAGTAATACAGGAATGAGAAATGGAAAATATAGATATTTGTTTTAAAAGTGTTCTACATAACTTCCTTTGGTTACACGTATAATGTCAATTCGAAATATAAATTTCTGCCAAAGACGTAGTAAAGTTGTCAGTGTTAATGATTGTACAGAAGCAGAAATTCGTAGTTCAAACAAATTTGAGGGTTATGGTGGCGCAAACGTTTTACATTTTACAAACTTCTAAAAGAAGTAATCGCATGAAGCCATATAAGATAACTTAGGTGACCAACACGTAATATCAAGTCATCTGGTCCATTGTGACCGATTCAACTGCGAGGTAGTTTCGTGAAAGCTTAAAAACAGCATTCATGAAATAATTTTCAAAACACACGAGAGCCGTCTATTTTCCACTACAACAATTTTCATAATTTTCCTTTGTATTTATGTATTACTTATCATTCTGTGTCATATATTTTTCTATGTATGGAATTTTGAAACCGAATGAATCATTCTGAATATCTCTGTATTTTTTGAAATTAGTTTTCTAATTTTTTTCTAATTATAATGTACTAATGTTTATTTACATTTAATTTACTTCATATATATATATATATATATATATATATATAAACAAAAATAATCTCAATTTTATTTCATCTCTCATTGTTTTTCAGACATGGTTTTTGTTCCGTTTGCAAAAATAAAATGCCCTTCTTCATAATCCAACTAAAAAAAAAATTTACTTATGTATAGTAATGTACCATTATACTAAATAAGGGTGAAAAATAGGTTAAAACCCCAACAAAAGTGTTATAGTTTCAAAAAAGTTGAATGTGGATTTCGAAAATCTTATTTTTAAAGAATAAAGCGGCTTAAAATTTCATTTATATCTCACTCCTTATTTACAGTAAAGTTCCTCATACTAATATGCTTATAAAGTTCTAATGTTTAAAGAATGTCACTAAAGTTCTCATGTTTGTAGAATGTCTATGAAGTTCTAATATGAATATTCTATAAATATATGTTACTTATACGTCAACAAAAAAATTACTTATATTACATGTATAAAATTCTATTACTAATATTATATATATATAAAATTCTATTACTAATATTATATATAAAAATTCTATTACTATTACTATATGCATAAAATTCTATTACTAATATTATACGTATAAAGTTTTATGACTAATAATATCTATTGTCGTGTTTACACTAAGCGTAACAGGTTCACACAACTCTTTCGTGAAGCAAGACTCGCATAGTGTAAATGCAACTCCTACTCCATTTTCCGTCACGTCTACACCATGCATGTTTTTCCTCGCTAAAGATCTGCTCGAAGTTTATGAGAATAGTGTAAACACCCAACTTTACACGAATAATAATTCTGATCTATAATGTCTTATATACTAATAATGTGTCTAATATGTGTGTTGCTTGTACTAATAATGTACGTAATATGTTTGGTACATATACTAATAATGTGTCTATTTTGAGTGTTCCAGATCTTATTTATGTGTCTAATATGTGTGCTCTATACATTCGTTTTTAAAATATGTCTGAAAACTAATAACATCGATTGCTTGAATTTTAAATAACATCCAAATCGTAACAGGTTAAAACAGAAAAATGTCTGCTGGATTATTTCTTTTGTAACACTCTTAACCACTATTTTTCAAAAAAAAGAAATTAAATGCCTCAAAGTAACCTCTTTCTGAATGTAGTTAAAATGGCGAGCATTCTCCGGCCACGTATTTCAAGAACCTGAAACTCCAATTCATACGAAAAGAAAATAATTTCCAACATGTTTTCGAATAATATTACTACTGTTTAAAGAAAAATAAAAGATTTGAGATGTGTGGTGTAGAGGGAGCTTACAAAAATGCATCCATAAAACTTTATCCATTGCCAGAATAAATCTTGTTGTAGATAAAGAGTAGCTTATGCTTCCACTGCTCCGGTTTTTCGTGGAGAATTTTTCCCAGTAATCTTACCTTCTTTTTGAATACCGTAGTTGAAACAGAATGGGCAGCTATTAGAGAAAAAGGTACTTTATTGATATCTCCCAACACTTAAAATCAATTTAAGTTTGATCTTCTGGTTTAATGCTAGATTTTATGTCAGTATAGGATTATACGGAGTAGTCATAAAAAACATTCCCAGTATATGGGCTCCTAGCGGCCTCTTCGTTCAATAAATCGAAAGGAAATTTCAGATCCTAATATTGTGTTTATATGAAGGTATGCGATCAAGTTTATGATGATTTAAAACAATTGAGTTCTCATGGTTAAGGATTCAGTGAAATAGATGTTTCGACAAGAAATAGCTATTTTTTTCTTTGTAAATTGATTTTCGCATTGAAAAATCACAGAGAAAGTGGGAAAAATTCACATATGACCAGAAATATAGGCGTAAAGCATTTAGAAAAGGAAGAGCATACTCTGGTGTTCAAAATTAAGAGAATTTTTCGATTTGGTCGATTATCTCTAGAACTACAGGACAGATTTTAATGAAATTTGGTGTGAAAATAAGGTTGATAAAATACAAAAAAATAACCATTGAACAGTTATAACACACTCGCATTATCATGTGTAATACTCATCGGAGTCCTAAGCTATGAAACTGCAATTGCAGAATAGATCAAAGAAATGGGTTAATAGGGGGTATGTCCCCTCTGACAGATATATAGGCCTCGCACCGTTATTTTTATGCTGGAAATAAGGGAATTTTATGAATTCCTGTGACAATTGGTCCCACTCGTTCAGCAACACAGTTTTCAGGTCATGGATGGTACTTGGAAGGGGCTTGGGAATTGCAACTGACCTCCCTAGAGCGTCCTAGTCATGCTCTATAGGATTGAAGTCTGGAGAAATGGCTGGCCAATACATCCGGCGAATATCCTCACTTTCTAGGAATTTGTCGACCAGCTGAGCTTTATGTGATCTCACGTTGTCATCCATTAAAAGAAAATCAGGACATATTGAACCCTTGAAAAGGCGGATATAGGGCTCCAAGACCTCTTCCCTATACCTCTCAAGAGTAGAAGTGCCTCTTTCAAAGACATGGAGGTGTTTGCGTCCATCCAAAATGATGCCTGCTCAGACTATCAAGCCTCCGCTGTCATAATGGTCAATTTCTTGGACGTTGGAGGGCAGGTAGCGGGTCCATGGTTCTCTCCATATGAAAGTACGGTGAAAATCAATGGTTAGGCTGAACCAGAACTCATCAGTGAAGAGAGCAGTCACTCATTGATCCACGCTCCAAAATGCATGATAACTGAATTATTTTAAGCGGCCTCTCCTGTTAGCAAAACTGAGTGGGACGCAAACAACAGATCTGTTGCAAACATCCCTCTCTCATGAAGTCTTCTGGAAATTGTCATCCTTGAAACTCGGGTTATTGTGGATGCATACAACTCACGAAAGACCTGAGAAGCTGTAGTATTCCTGTTACGTTTCACTGTAATGGACAAATGGTAATCTTCTCTGGTCTTCAAGGCTTTTGACGACCTTGACCAGGCTTTCTCTCGCCAAATCCAGTATCCTTAAACTGTTTCCATAAGTTGGGCACGACTCTGGGCGTTAAATGGAATTATCTGAAAATCTGGATTTGAGACTGGCTTGCTTCTAGCCTACTCACTGTTCGCCACCTCATTCCATCATCTAAACGTTGGTCGTTATTCACTTTTACTGTTTTTGAATTTTAATTTAAGCTAATGTTGCATAAAAACCACCAAGAAATTCGGTACAATGCGATTGAGAACGAAATGCGGATTATGGCACGCTCGCTTATAAATCCTGTTTTTCGACTAGTTCCACCCCCATACTCGTATACGATTATGTATTCGACGTACAAGATTTGTATCTTTGTTTCGAAACAGGTTTCTTACATTTCGTTCAATTCTTTTCATGAAAACAAAATATGCATATTCTCTTGATTTTGAACACCAGTGTAGTAAAGGACCAATGACAATATAAGAAAGGAGATGGAAAAACACTTTAATCAGAAAAAAAAATATTTCAAAAGGTCCATCTCAACAAACGATAATGCAATGCAGGCGAGAGATTGTTGATAACAATGATGAACATGAAATCCCAGGAAGAATCTGTATAACTCATGTTTTGTAGCATCTTTCAATTCTGACGAATACGGTCTGAGATTGAAAGTGCTTGCGAAGTCGCACCACGTAGTCACTTTAGCTTCGTGTTAAAATGCTGGTGAATTGTGAGAATTTGCGTCAGCCCAATGAATTCAGTTCTTAGAGTTTACATTTACATTTAAGAAGAAATATGCTCTCTCGTCTACAATATCCACAGCGGACTGCTATCTTCATCAAATCTGATGAGGAAAAAACTCGCTAAGCCGACAATCAGTTGCTTGTCGCCAGCTCAGAAGCTTGAGAACTGTGATTTTCGATATATCCAAATTGTGGTCAACACTTCTTGTAGTATGCAATAAACCTACAGTTATCGAATTTTGCATTTCCGCAACAGATTCAACAGGAACCGACGGTAGTCTTGTTTAAGATCTATCACATGTCCATTCAGTTCCTTCAATTCTTTTCACAAAATCACGTACAGTTTTTGTGGAATATGAGTCTCATTTTAACAAATGAATTCCACAGTAAATTCACACGTAGTTTCAGTTCAGATAAAACATCTTTATCGATTCACTTGGTTGTTTTCCTGTAAGTGTAATTTTGTCGGCCCGTTTGAACACCTGATTGAGGAAACAATCTTTCCGTACTACTTATTAAAGGTCTCCACAAGCATAGTTTTGCACAAGGTTTTCTATAATAGGTGCCCCTTTTATCCATCTCAGTTGAAATATCCAAGGAATGTTAATACATCTTTTTTCTGTGTTACCGTTGATCCTTTACAATGTTTTTCATTGCAAATGCTTTATACCGACAAATTTCCACATACATATATCTTTCCAACGCCAATTATAGACTTTCAGTGCTCTGTTCAATTTGAGGAAAATAATAATAATAATAATAATACCCCTCCTACATCTCTAATTATTGTTTCAAAAGAACTTACACTAACATTTCTTGTAAATTTGTCGGGACCATATACCTATTTTACTTCAATTAACTTTAATTATTTTTTAATTTATTTATTGTATTAGTTTTAACTAAATTTTTGATTGTTACAATTAATTTTTGTTAATTTTACATTATTCCTAAACACTTACAAGACATTTTAAGTTTCATATTATTTTCAATCTTTCTCATTCACATTAAAAGGATTTATTTTCATTTGACGATTAGAGTTATCATTACGAAACAATGTAAAAAAATTCAAAGCAAAAAAAAAAAAAAAAAAATTGAAATTTGTTCTGATAGCATTTGTAATAACATTTAAAAATAAAATTGAAAGTATGTTCTCGAAATCATAATTTATTTTCGACAAAGCGTAATAAAATTCGAAGATAAGAAAAATTAATTTCTCTCCTTTAAGGAACGTACTTTAACTCTTAAAATATAATAACATTTAATTTGTCTGAATATATTTCCAGTTATCAAAGGTACTTTTATAAATTATGTATTATTAAAAATAAAAATTCACATGAGGAAGAAAGGTAATTTGGTCAAAAGCTATTAAAATCTTCAATGGTTTTCGTTTCCAACACATTTATTAAATATATATACGTAGATAAATTGGAAACATTTTCGTTTTTACTTTACCTTATTTTCTATCGGTTCTTTATTTTTAAATAAGTTTCGGAATAGTGAGATAAGTATGTCACATGATCAGTCAAAGTACCATTTGTCAACTATTTGATTTACAGGTGAGTTTATCGGATTTCATTGCGAAATTTTATGCGAGTGTTTAAAGAGAATACAAATAAAAAACTTCTGTTTCTGTGATTAATTTTGAGACATTTTTTTGTAATAATATAACTTTATGTACATGTTGCTGTACCTATTCATTAGCAATTGAATTTTTTTTCTATTTGAATATTGTTTTCGGAACCTCTTTACAAAATGAAATTGAGACACTACGAAAAACAATTTAACACGACCATATTTCTCAAGAAGAAAAATATTAAAAATAGACAAACTGTATGTGATAAGAATAAATAAAATATTTTCACAGAGTTTGTCTCTATACCTGTATTTCATAAAATTAAATTTAGAAACTTTTAATTAGTATAGATTATAAATTATTTATTTCATTGTTTTTTTCTGTCATTTTTGTTTTTGACATCACGTATGAAATGTAATATTGCTACAAACCTGCGATGATGCTTCCTCGCAACATTCCTCTTATAGAGGAGAGACATATATAGAGATTTCGTTAAATGCCAAGGGAAATTTAAGCAATAATTCTTTAACCTGAGCAATGGATTTAGCGACCATTTTCACTATTTGACAAAAAACCTGACGACTTTAGCGACAAAATTGTGCTTTTCGAAAATCCTAGAATGAAATGATCAAAGAGTTTATTAATTGTATTCTACAATGGTAAATTTAGAAACTTTTAACTAGTATAGATTACAAAGTATGTGTTTTATTACCTATATACTATATTATTTACGTTTCTTTATATCATAAGTATGCAATAGAATATTATTGTTTTCTTCCTGAATCTGTTGACTCATCGAAATTTTTTAATTGTTCATCTGAGTGCATATAATTTGGATAGAAATTCTCTTTTGTTTAAATTGGATACAGCACACGATATTATTATCCGTTTTAAATATTAACTATATTTTATATTAAATAAGGCTTATTTTCGTATAATAAGGTTGTTCTCTAAATATTATGTGTATGAAATCTATTTTCTTACCAAATAAAATATGAATAAAGAAAGGAAAATTTTTAAAAATAATTGGTCAAAGCTCCGTTAATCTCTACTCAATAAATTTCTCAAACCAAAGAACAAGCAAGTGGAATGTAATTAATTTAAAATTTATGAAAACGCACTCAATGATCCAACCAACATTAAACACATAGGCTAAACTCGAACGAACTCCGTCACAAGGAGCTCTAAATCTAAACACCCTTCTCGCTTGGTGTTAACATCTCAGTTGGGAGCGAATTATCATACACAGCAGATATGTGGAAATATGTAGTTAACACCTGCATGCGTGCTCTATAACTTTATGATAACACAAATAAATTTGGCACTTGACTTATTACTACAATTAAACATATTGTATAGATTTTTGATCCAAAATATTAATTGAGTCACTCAAAAGCCAATGCAATTAAGTCCAGACCACAAAAATTGAGAAAAATAATGCTTTTAATGCATTATTTTTTCTTTTTCCTAAGAGTTAGCTGCACATCAAAATAAGATATGTACAGAATTAGTAAATAAAAGTGTAAGTGTTTATTGTGACATAGGTAGCGTCTTAAACACTTTAGGGGGTGGGGATCCATTGGCAACTGAAGAAGATAAGAAATT
The DNA here is from genome assembly GCA_019974015.1 of Nephila pilipes. Taxonomy (NCBI): domain Eukaryota; kingdom Metazoa; phylum Arthropoda; class Arachnida; order Araneae; family Nephilidae; genus Nephila; species Nephila pilipes. The sequence continues at coordinate 261,964 of BMAW01092629.1, read as the reverse complement.
TATGAAAAATAATAGAATAACATTAATTGTCATAAGTTATATATGTATCCATTATGAGAAACATTTTCTTCCTCCGAGTTATCTAAATCTAAATTTTGATTTTCACGTGATTATCTTAATGACTTGTAAAAGTCGCATTTTATATAAGAAGTATATACTTTAATAAATTCATCATTAATATTTTTCCTTTTTGAATTTGTTCTATCATTTATACACAATAATGGTTGATTTATATTTTTTAAGATTACTGGCTCCTCTATTTTTATGTCAATTACATGAAAGGTATCATCCTCGTTAGATTTATATTCTTAAACCTTCATAATAAATCTATTTTTATTATTTTAAGAAGTCAGAGTTTTTACAGTTATTAAAGGAGAATTATTTAATTTTTTTGATTATGCAATGATTTTCATAAGCAATTCAATGAAATATTTTTATGTTTTTACCTAAGTTTAGATATTTCCAGTTAAAATAAGGCACATACATAGGACCCAATAAAAATTGACGTTTTTTCAAGTCTGTGTCTACTACAATCCTAAATAGCAGAAGTGACAATTACGGTTATGAATTAGTTGTGTTCAATGTCACCAGCAAATATTGGAAGAATAATTTAGTTTTTATTTGAAACTTTATGCAAAAAAAATATACCTATAAAGTGGATTTATTCGCAATGACTTCTGAAATTATCGTACAACATATTCAGAAGCTTTAAGCAAAAGAGCTGTCTGACCAAAAAAGGAACGAAAAAATCCTTTAAGAACTTAACAGAACATTATTTGCTTAATTAAAATTTACAAAAATCAGAAAATATCAAAAAATTGACTTAACCACATTGTCTCCTGAGCGACTCAATTGTAAATCAGTTACAAAATCGGTATTTCCTTTATAGATTTAGATAAATTTTACATAAGGAATTGTTCTACCTTCTAATGACAGGAACGATTTATAAATTCAACTCAGATTCAAGTTTCCCTGCGTTCACTCGCGATTCTTTCAGCTGATAAACAGCTTCGTGGCGCAAGCAGATTTACTTTGATTAGACTTAAAAAGCTCTTACTTTGCAGCCAGAGAAAATCATTTTCAAAGCTGGTTGGCTTTGGGATGAATATAAAACACTTAACAGTGTTTGTTGAACTTTTATTCCATACTCAAATAAATGGAAAATAACACTCTTAAGCCATAAGATTACTAGAAATATTTCTTGAGGTAATATGTTTTTCTTTCGAAGGGCTCAAAATAAAGTTGGTTCTTTTCTAAATCCAAGCATCCTTTCTGATTTTATCCAGAAATTGTGGCCATTTCATTTGTTACGAAGAAAATGGTTTTCAGTGGTGTCCTAGTTTTCATTTGCGATTTGGAGATTTTTGGCCATTAGAACTCAAACTCATATAAGGCTATAAGTAAATTTTTTTGAAAAAATCATTCTATATTATTAATAATACCCGAATGTTGGATGTATATTTAGTTATTTCTTTAAAATAATTTGTTTTCTTTTCTTATTACAAAATAAAGTTTTTGTTGCCTGTATTTTCCAGAGGAGTTTTATAAAAGTTATTTTTGATTAATATATTTAAATGATATATTGATAACGATTGTTTGCGACTTTATTGAACGAAAATTTTAGGTTTTAGCATTTTATTAAAAAGTGTATAGTTTTTAAAACATACGTAATGTCTAAATTAAGAATTAAGAACGCCTCTGACATATATTCACTCCAAAAATCAATATTTTATTAAAAATAGTTAATGGACGTCTGTAAAATTTATTTGAAGGTAACAGTGTAAATTGAATTTACATAAATTTTGCCAATATCTAATTGACTGAATTGTCCTTCCAAATTTATTTATTATATATGTACGTAGAATAATGTCGTCCTCGTCACTTGACCGAGGCTCAAAATACGGGGTACGTCACCAATAGCCCTCATGTTCTTTCTAGGGTAATATTAACAAAACTAATCAGTATATAGAATAAATATTTTAGCAGGGCTCCTGGGTCCTTAGAATTCTTATTAAATTACGCTTTCCAAATTATAGTCAGTTGTCATCCTGACTATAAATAATTTTTAAATACCATATATTTTAAATAATTTTTTCATAGTCTTGAAATTTCTAAATATTCTTAAGATGTAAATTATGTGAATTTTACGAGAGATACCTATTGATATACACTGGTATTACTTGAATACTTTAAGTGTTTGGTAAGCATGTGTAAAAGAATAATTTTAATTGATTTGAGGATAATTAAGTTCATCAATATCATATTCCAGAAAAATTTAATAAAAATAAATCAAGTGAAAGAATATTATTAAAATCTATGATTGATAACGAATGCTTTATTGTGTATGCTGATTTAGATTGTAGTTCTTCATTAACTATTTATTTTCAAATATTAATTACCGTATACTTCCAGTGTATCAACCAAAAATTGTCGAAATTTTTTCTAACCTATATTATGGTGATCGACATAAATAAGGATTTACCAGTTCACTAAAAACGTTGGTACTTTTCCATTAGCCATATATCTCTAAATATAGCACATTTTATCTTGCACTGGAAAAAAAATTGATTTAAATTATTATTCTTTTTTTTCAAAGGAGTTTTTTTTTTTTTTTTTTTTTTTTTGTCCGAAAGTTCTTACACTTCAGGTTTGTTGAGTCGTCACCAAATATAAAATCTGATATTGGAGAAATTTGTCCTGGCCAACAGAAATTTATCGCAACATGCTCTAGAAATAATAATAGAATAAATACCAAAGACAATGTACACAAAAAATACTAACAGAAAAGGAATATTACTTTAAACTAACTTACATCTTGGGTGTTTTGAAAGCAATCTTTATGCAAAAAGAAAAAAAATGTATTTAAGGAACAAATCCGGGCAGCAGTACTTTTGTTAGAATTTTCAGCAAATGAGATCGCTTGTAGTTTGAAATTTTCCTTTAGAAAATTTTCTATTTCTGCTCATCTTTTGGAAAGAAATATATATGAAATTTGGAAATAAGTAGAGAACAAGAAAAAAAGACTAGCATAGATACCACGTATCGTATATAAGACAACAACGGAATAGTAATAATGTGTTAAGTTGTATAAAAGTTAAGTTTCACTATATAATATTTACAGTTACCAGAACTACGTCTATCTCTCTTCGTTGGTGTCTGGAGTTTAACTAAACAGTGATTTTATTTATAAGAAAAAGAAATAAAAAAATTCTATCCGTTATATCTGTAAGGCAATATTATCGCCATCCAGAAGCATTTACGAACGTTACAGGAACTTTACTTTTAATTTCGGCTTGTTAAAGGACTAAATTTTAGACAGATTTTTTTGGGGGGGGAGAAAGAAAAAAGAGAAGGGGAAAAAAACACCTCGAATTATACACGGATCGGCTTACATTCGAAAATATAGTATGGAATATCCAATTTAAACTTGATGTAAACTCATATTCATTCATTTTATACATCAGTATCTCACTAAAATTGGACAATATGTATCTATAAAATCGAATTAATTGAAACTGTGTTACAATATACAAAGAAATTCCAAAATAATTAAGTCATTGACATATACTTAAAAATATTATTCTTTATCTGAGCAGAGAGTTTTAAAAATATTTTAGTGGAAATTTCTGTTTCCTAGAAATTTTGATTAAATCACAAACTTTCTATTTGAAGTTATAGAATGTTGTCCTACTATATAATATTTTAATATTTCACAGTGTACATTATTACTGAATTTTAAATTTTTCTGGATAATTAATGTAATCTCGAAGTTCATTGAGATTCGAAAGCTTGTAAAAAGCCATTCATACGTAAAATTGAGTTTAAAAACTTTTTAAATGCTAATTTCATCTTATATTATATAGTACTAATAAATTAAGCAATTTTACTATAACTGTTAATTTTATAATTTAGTGCTTCTAAAAAATTCCTAAAAGTCTTTTCATATTTCAGTATCCTAATTATATATTTGTAATTTAAGTGTTATTTTTAGGAAAAGAATATAAAAAAATTTATTCAATACATTAGATCCTCAAACAATTCGACTTCTTATTTTTCATTTGTAATCACTTCTTTCTCTATCTTATATAAACGATTCTCACTCTTTGTATATCACAATGTAAATATATAGGAAATTTCTCATTCCTTTTCGAATAAAGCAATATTTTTAATTCCTTTTCTCCACTCCATCATTTTCTCAGAAATGTATAAATAATTTCATTTTATATTTTATTCGCGGGCTTTTTGGTTAATAACAGAGACTCGGCAATAAAAAAAACTAATGATAAGAAAAGAAAAATATTCTAATTATTATTAATTAAAACTGCAAGCAGAAAGGAAAAAATTGAATTAATAAATGTATTCAGTTTCGACTAATTGATTTGTCAAAGGAAACAAAATAACTCCAGTTTAGTTTGCTTTCCACAACTCTACACTCCCGTTTAGTAGAGTTGTCTACTTATTCAGTTCGCTTTATTTTGTATCCCTATCGTTTCGAAGAACCGTATTAATAATCCCACTAATTTCCACGAAACATAAATCCACTTCGGATGTATGTTTCGTGGAAAAGAGCATCGTCTCAAAATAATGACTTTCCTTTTTCATTTCTATGGAAATGGGATTCTCATATACTTTAGTTTTTATAAAGGTTAACATAAAATGATTTATAGTTTCCAATAAAGTTCTTATTTTTATAAAGAAGCAAAATTATACCTACACTACATTTATTTAAAAAATTTCTAATAAAATACTTTATAATGAAAATAATTTAAAGGTTCAATTCTCCAGTGTGTCCAAATTTTTATAAATCTACATGACTGATACTTTTAGAGAAAAAATGTAATTAAAGTAATAGTTAAATAATTTTAATAAATTATATTGTTTACAGAAAATAAGAGTCAAAATATTTTTAATATTTTACTATACACTTAAGAAATTTTTTTAAAGTACTCATAGCGCTATTGATACTATAAAATTCGCGAGTAAGTTTCAGAGAAAAATAGTTTTTGTATTATAAAAGATAAAGATAAATTGTATAAACTTTTGTGAATCGTAAGAGATTTTTTCAGTCTTCGATAAATACACTCATTGCAAAAAAAGTCCTCCCAATCAAAGCTCAGGACATTTCGGAGTATATTTTATATTCTGAGACTCAGTCAAGTATCCTGTAAAGTGGTGTTTTTATAATGCGATTTCCATAAAATATGAGCGAAATTGCGACAACTCTCCTAAAATGTGATTTCCTCATACGTTGTTCGTCCAAGAACATTCCATCAACTAAAATGAAGCATTTATCTATGACTGCACTTATTCGATGTATTAATTATTTGTTGTTGATATAAATGGCGTATTCAACTGTTTATCAATTCTAGTTATCAGGAAATTTCTCTAAGAATGAGCAAAAAATAAAGTTTTGCTTTCTTCTAATTTATTCTAAGATTGCCCTTAAATATGTTCAGACGTATGAGTAATAAAGTTTTTTTTACTGGTTCAATTTGCGTTGTTGGAACTGTACAATATTACAGAAGTTCTCGGTAAAATTTTTATTTGTCGTAATATTCCCCTGAAAAAATAATGATATATAAATGTGTGTGTGTGTGTGTGTGTGTGTGTGTTTATATATCACATAATCACATTTTGAAAATGTTTTTATGATTTAACAATTATGTAATACTGTGTTTATAAATAATGTATGTGAATCTTCAGTAAACTGGTATCTTGCACGACATTGTTCGGTCATAACAAATGCTTTTTCCCTTTGGTGGAAAATTATCTCTCTAAATAATTACAAGAATGAAGAAAAAGGTAGTTTTTGTTACATTTTTATTAATAGCTTGTTTGTTTTCACGGCTATATTTGCGTGATATTTTTGTTCCTCCAATCGTCTTTTTTTTATCAAGGTAATTATTTTAATTATTAAAGGAATACTATAACTGCAAGTGTGATGTTGTTAATCACTCACATGCCGATAATGATGCCTTTTTCTTCATTTTGCTTATGTAATTATTATCCCAATCACCATTTAAATGTAGTATTTCGGTATAATTAAGTAAGCAAACTATATTCAGAAAACCTTCATTTCCTTAATTCAAAACTAAAATAAATAAGATACAGGATTTATCCTTTTTCATTTGTAAGTTTCAAGTCAAAAAATATTAACCTTAGATTAATTTTTATTTTACAAAACATTTCAGCTACAATAATATGCCATTCACACACTTCTGGTTCCTTAATTCCATGTATGTTTCTCCTAGAGCAGATAAAACATATGCTTCATGACGTATTGCTTATAATAAAAGTATTGTTACAAAATTCCCAGCAATACTGATCGTATGGTTGCTAAGAGACGTATCACCATCTGGATCGCCAGGGGAGGGGAAAGCAGGAATTCGACCCCGGCTCTGTTGGCAAAATAGCAATCACGAATATTCAAGTAACTGTTCGCTGAGAAGTTTCCAGAATAGGATCGAAACGATTAGAACCTTATGTGACGTCATATCCGGGTGTCTCAAAGATGTAATAGACAGAGAAGACTGACGTCAGTGAGTACTATGATTTTAAGCGAAGAGCCCGCACCTAGGCACCCATAGAACATTCAACGTCAAGCGTCCAGAGTTATCTTTTGGAAAGCGATTATCTCTTGCTTTGCAAACTGCATTGATTTTAAACTGTGGGATTGCTGTTTATTCTTAGATTCCTATGCAAGTACGATTTCTGTTGTCGTCTGTGCTCCTGTTTTATTATAATTTAAAATAAATTGACTATAGTCAGTATTCGCTATTCGACGTGTTCACTACCTACACCGGACAATTTTCGCAACAATACATTGTGGATATGGTAGAATCGTTCATGATTCATTGTCATTTACCTTAAGAGGGAAATACCTGAAATTTTAACTTGTTATATTATCAACAAATGTTTGGCTCAGCATAGCCGGATATAATGGCTATGTTTTGGGCAGCCTATTGCTACTTGGACAAACACCTTTGGCATTCATCAGAGATTACGAAACATACAGCATTATACAAGATATTGGAGGATATTTTTCTGCCCTTTACTGAGCTTCTAAGAGACTCTCAGTGGATATTTTAGCAAGTCACTGAAATAACACAAAATCAGCTTAATTCTCAGAATATAATAGTTCTCAATTGGCCAGCATGTATTCCAGAACATTGATCTATAGAGAATCTTTAGAGCATCTTGTGTCGCAAAGTGTTCAACAATGGCAGACAATAGTCTTCTGTAAATAAACTCAAGAATTTATTGAGGATGTAAGGCAAGAAATCGATCCCCAAACCATGAAGTACTTAATTTCTTTGATAGGAACTTGTATTTTTGAACAAATAAAGAAGAATATTTGCTTAATCAAGTTATAAAACCTGTCCTGATTTTATTTTGCTTTTCTCTGAACTTTTAAATCAATTTTAATTTTTGTTACAATTTATTAACAACTTGTAATATGCATGTCAATATTTCATTGTTATAAATATTGTATATTGTCAATTGAAATATTACGATTTCTGTACTTAAACATGCTCAGACTGAAATACTCAGGATTTCGGGCAAAATCTCGCAATTTAAGTATCTAAAGTTTTCAAAAACGGCATTATTTCTAGTGACAGTGGACTTGGCAATCTCTTGGCATGATTTGAAAAGGATATTTGAAAATCCATCACTAATCTCTTGCATCAAGTTGCCGAGATATCCTGAACCAATCCAGGAACCTTTGCGAAACTCTTAGATTTCTTCACCCAAGTCAGGTATAAATACTGGCCGCGATAGCTATAGTAGAAAGAGAGGCAGTGGTGAAGCACGATCGGTTTTGAATTACAACTAGCATAGTAGCTGTTATCTGTCTGAAATATTAGAGACTCTTGCATTTGGAAGTTGCTCTGTGGAATTAGCTGAATTGAAGTTGCAGGTAATTTGTGGATTTCTACAGTTGAATGCGTCCCAGAAATTGCCACGAATAAAAGTCTTGGGGTATTTAAGAGATTGTTTCATCGACTCACACAATCAACACGAACCTCAAGCGTGGTACAACATGCATAGCACATAAGACTGAAGCTGTCTTAGGAAAATTTATTGAACGTTTTCGAAATTTGAGTTAATTTGTCCGTTGTCTAAACTCTTTGCGTCTTGTTGTATAAATTTACTTCATTGTAATTCAAAAGGAAGAACTCTTCCGTCAAATATTTTGTTACAAAATTATGTAACGATTTTCTTTGTGAACACTGAGATTAATTCCAAGTACTGGATCAATTGATCAACTACCAAAGACCTGCAGGTAGCCGGGATTAATGCATGTTAAATCCAATAGCCTAAAGTCCCTCCCATTGACATGGTGTGGAGGTTTAGAGAGATGCCAGCTCAGCCGTCCTCGTCATTTGACCGAGGTTCGAATTCACGAGGTCCGTCACCACAGCCCACCTGTTGCTTGAGAAGTGACGTTAATAAACCAAACCAAAGGAAATTGCTTATTCTTTATGGCCACTAATGATTCAACCAACCTGGATTTCATTAGGAAAAGCAAAAGTTCAGATATGAATTGAGAAGTAGTGAGAATTTAAGAGACGGAAAATTAGAATATAATAAGGGTTACAGCTACATGGTTAGAGGATGTGCTTGAAGTCGAAAAGCGTATATGCAGATTGCGAGACAAAACTCAACACTGTTGGAGGAATTGAAGAAAGTAAGTGCATCGTACTCCAGCTTGAGCATTCTTTGATAGATTATAGATGTTTTGTTCTTGCGGATAGAACTTAACTATAGAGAGAACTCGTCATTTGAGCAGTAACAAAGACATTTTGATTATAAGACAATTTTAAATAATTTTCTGCCTGAACTTAAATTGAAATTGATATTGTGATTAAAGTAAACTTTAAGATGACAGACCAGAGAGGTAATAGGATGTCGTTATAGGTAAAACAAGTTATTTTAAAATCATATACAACTTTAGTAAAACATGAGTTTAATGTAATATTTTTAATTAATTTGCAAGATTTTCACTTGAATATATGAGAAATAATCCTAAAACTGCCTTCTTCGTTGTTCAAAACTAGCACGTTTTAAACTTCTGAAGAATTTTCTCCGAAAGAACTTCTTAAAATATTTTATTGATATGTCTCAAATGTTATTTAGTTTAATTCTGTTAATTAAAATCAGGTGTATCATATCAAAGAACTGCTTTGTGATACATGTTTGAAATTAGGGAAAATTTTATATGAAAACCAAAGCATGGTTATTCAATTTTAAATTAAAAGAACATTTGAAAAGGCATCCAAATGGGATTACATGGATTTCTTTAAACCAAGTAGAATGAAAGGGAAAAATAATTTACAAATTCATCATTAGCATAATTTTTAAAAAGTAAACCACGAAAAGAAATGAAAGTACCTGTAATACTCAGTTTTGCTTATGTTTGAGCTACTGAGTTTATAATTATATTTTAAGTTTTATCGCTATAAAATAGAGATTATTCCTATAGCCTCATTACCATCATTCTTCTGATAAAATAAACACCTTATTTAGGAAGTAATTAGATTCAAAGAATCATCTTAGAAAATTAAATTCAGTAACGAAACTAATCGTAATTGTGAGTTATTTAGATTTCAGAATTAAATTTTAGTATTTTTCATTGAAAGATAGAAATATTTCGTGTTAAAAGTGAATTTTCGAAATTTTATCTTATCTCGATTTTACAAAATTCAAAGTATTTTATGAAATACTTTAGCTATAATATAAGATAGAATTGATATATATATATATAAAGATATATACATCAGTCATTTCTAAACCTATTTAAACGTTTATAGAACATGAAATTGACAAGTTATAACACGAGAACATTTTATCACTGGATTTCTGTATGCTTTTGAAACTAATCCCCATTCATTTTCACTTTTAAAACGAACTCATGTTTACATTTTACTTCAATATTTCAGAGCTTTCTCCAACTTAAGACTTCACTGAAAAATAAGCCGTTCCTTGATATAAGGATTTTAATGCGTTTCATTTATCCTGTTGCTACACAATAATTATTAAGAAAACAACTATATAAATGTTAAGAATTTTTAATTATTTTTATGTTACAATATTTTAAATATTGCATTGATTTCTTACAAGCATTTTATATGTACAATAATCAACAAGTCAAATAGTAAATAATTAACGAATTTAAATTTGCAAAGTTAAAATGCCACCCTAAATTCAAGATTGTAACACTGTGATTTTACACTACCTTCTACATGTAACTATTAAACGGTAGCCAGATGGCGCTTACATGTTTTTGGGCGAGCAGGACGATCTACAAGGAGCAAGCAATCGAAGGCGAGTATTCTGTAAGAACGATGTAGCTCGTTCGAATCTGTGTTTTATTTATGTATTTGTATCCTGTCCTGTGCTAGAAACGTATCGAGCATTAAATAATATTTGTTCCGAAACCATCCTATTTCTTTCATTGTTTCGTCCTGAAATAATTTCGACATTGGTGCGATTGCATTGGCGCCCAACGTGGGGCATGACTGTCGGACATTTTTCCCTTGATCGGCTCATACTACGTGTGAAGTTCCTGTGTCGCCCTGATGACTTATTTCAAGTGCTATGAAGTGCACTTTTGTTGAAGCCATCCTGGCTGGTTCATTATTTCGTCCTGAAATAATTCTAACATTTGGAAAAGGAATACATTGGCGCCCGAACGTGGGGCATGACTCGTCGGACATTTTTTCCCCATTGATCGGCTCACTACGTGAGTAAAAGTTTCTGTGTGTGTCGCCCCGACACTTATTTTTAAAGTGCTGTGTGAAGTGCACTTTTGTTGAAGCCATCCTGGCTGGATCATTATTTCGTCCTGAAATAATCTCGACATTGGAAAAGGATTACATTGGCGCCCAACGTGGGGCATGACTCGTCCGACATTTTTTTCCTTTGATAGGCTTACCACGAGTGTAGAAGTTCCTGTGTGTGTCGCCCCGACACTTATTTTGAAAGTGCTATGTGAAGTGCACTTTTGTTTTATTTGAAGAAATATCATCCGATATTTAAAATGAAAATTGCTTGATTTATACTTGAAGAAATATCATCCGATATTTAAAATGAAATAGAAGAAATATCATCCGATATTTAAATTGAAAGATTGTGGAATTTACATTTGAAGAACTATCATCCAATATTTAAAGTGAAATAGAAGAAATATCATCCGATATTTAAGGTGGAAGATTGTGTGATTTATATTAAAAAAAAAAATATATCATCCGATATTTAACGTAAAATAGAAGAAATATCACCCAAGATATTTTAAAGTAAGAATTCGAATTCATCGTCTTTCGTGTGAAGTACTCGAATTGTGTGGAAGAAATAACATCCGATATTTCTGTGCGTGAGTGAAAATCTTTGCTTGCAATAATCATACTTTGATTTATATAATGTTTCAAATCTAGTTATTTTACTCTTTCCATACTTGATATATTTATAGTTTTCAGAAAATTCTATTTTTGTGTGATTTTAAAGATCTCGTTCCTTGAGTATATATATTGTTGGTTAATTGATTTTTTCTGCACCAGTTTCTTAAAATTTTATTTTGTGTTTTCACTAAAGTTATTTAAACTATATTGGTCTATCAATTGTAATAAAATTTAAATAAGCATATTTTAAATATTAGAAAGTATTATAGTATAATTTGGTTAGAATGATAAGAATGTCACTGTTTTTTGACACTGTTGCTTATAAATGAATGATTGTTAAGCATTCTGGCAACTGATTATTTATATTCTGATTATATGATGTGTAGAAATTAAGTATTTTCAGAATATTATATTTCTTTTATCATAACAACTCATAATTTTTTGCATTTAGCTTTGTAAATGTTTTTGTATAATAAGCAATTCTATATTCTTAGTATCGCATGATATATAATTTCAACTGTTTCAACATGTAACTGTTTTTCATTCTTTATTTTATACTTTAATGTACTCTTGAATTTCATGAAAATTTTATTTAGGTTTTCTCAAAATCTATATATGTGGAATAATTTTGTTTATGTGCACTTCCATGTGAAATTTTCTATTAGTTATATTTCTGCTACAAGGAAGGTAGTTGTTTAATGAGTATTTAATTCTTAATTAGTTGATTGGGAAAACTAACTGAACTTATAATTTTAAGCTTTCATTTTAAAAAAAAAGACTTGCATTTAGATAATTGTATTAGATAAAATGGCATTTCTCTCGAGAGGCAAGAAGATTGACCTTTACAACTTAGCAATAGAATTAAAAATTTCTGTTACTTCTGATGATAAAATCATCGACTTACGTGACAAAATCACTACGTGCACATTCTTTATGGATAATGAGCAGTTTGTCAAAGAAATGTTAGATAACATAATTGAAGAACGTAAAATGCTGGATAGCAATAAGAAAGTAGAAATGGAAGACAAGCAACTAGCTGAACAGAGAGCATTTGAGCTTGAAAAGCTTAAATTGCAGGCACAAAATCCTCTAACGTCCATAGATAATCCTACTCAAATCAATTCTAACCCCGTGAGATTGGATTTGAAAACAGTGTTACCCACATTTATTCCTGATGCAGATGACATGTCATTGTTCCTAACAATGTTTGAAAGGCAGATGAAGCTTCTGAATGTACCTGCAGATTTTTGGGTATCACACTTAATTGGAGTCCTTCCAAGTGATATTGCCAGATTGATAGCGAGAGAACCAGAAGAGATGTTCAGAAATTATGCCCATATTCGCAATATATTACTACAAAGATTTAAGTTGACAGCAGACCGATTTAGAGTTCTTTTTAGTCGGCATCAAAAACGGGATAATTCCACCTGGAGAGATTTCTTTTTTGAGCTTAGAACCTACTTTGAAGGTTGGCTAAAAGAATTAGAAATTAACTCATTTGATAGGTTAGCAGATCTCATCATTGCAGATCAAATTAAGAAAAAGTGTCCAGCAGACTATAAGAATCATTATTTAGATAGTTGGGAAAAACTAATTGATCCTGTTGCATTAGTAGAAAAGCTGGACTTATATGAAAATATAAAATCTCCTTCACAAAAAGTAGTAAATTTCTCCAAAACACAAGAGCTATACAAACCTCGGTTTCCTAGAAATACCAATAATCAAGAATTTAGGAAAAACCATTCCACCAAAAGGGAAAGGGATATTTCGGGTAACCACAACAGTACTTTTGCTAGCCCTAGCTGCATACAATCACAAAATGTCAACAACACTGTTTGTCGTCCCCCTATTTCTTGTTATGGTTGTGGCAATCCAGGTTTTATAAAGGCAAAGTGTCCAAAATGTTCATTAAAGAAAGAGCGTGCTTCTGTTAATGCTATACAGATGTTCACATGTGTTACCTCTCCAGTACCTCTATTCGAAATTGAAGTTTATGAAGCTACTGGCACAGTTTGTGCTGACACTGGAGCCAGCCAGTCAGTTGGTGGAGAGTTGATGTTTAAATTTTTAAAGAATCGTGGTCAGAAATTCACAGAACTTTATCTCTCCATGTGTCTGGCTGATGGTCGACAATCCACACCACTTGTTCAAAAGGCTACAGTGCCAATCACTGTATGTGGACGAACTTTTCAAACTGATCTAATTTTTCTTCCTCATGCAAAGGGGAACCGGACACTACTAGGTGTTGACTTTTTAAAAATATCAGGAATTGTTATGAACATGCGTAAGAACTATTGGTATTTTGGTGACAAACCAAACTGCAGAATACCTTTTGCAAAAGATATTCCCTTGCCTACAAACGACAGTCCTGTTGAATTAAATAATAGTTCTTGTCCCACAAGTTCAATTTCCGGTGATGTTCCAGTACAGAGGAACCCTGGAGATGAAACTGAAACCAGTGATCATCATTTGCGTGAAGAAGAAGGACAGGACCTTGATGCAAAAGAAAGAAACGACTTAATAGTCCTGCTTAATGAAAATAAAGATGTTTTCAGGCTAGGGGGAGAACCAACTCCATTTGTAAAACATTTTATTAACACAGGTGACCATCCACCAGTTTCAACAGCTCCTTACAGAATATCTCCAAACAGGAAAGAACTTTTAAAGAAAGAAATTGATAACCTTTTGAGTAATAATATTATAGAGGAATGCGAGTCACCATATGCAGCTCCAGTAGTCTTGATTCCAAAGTCAAATGGAACAGTTCGATTGTGTATAGATTATCGTAAGCTAAATGCGATTACTATTCCCGACAAATATCCATTACCTCTCATGGATACCCTGTTACATGATGCAAAATCTACTGCTTTTATGTCTACCCTTGACTTAAAATCTGGTTATCATCAAGTAGAGGTCAACCCATCTGATCAAGACAAGACTGCATTCGTATGCCCTTTTGGTACATTTAGGTACAAAAGAATGCCATTTGGACTCCGCAATGCCCCAGCAACCTTCCAGAGACTTATGGACCAGTTTCGTAATGGATTACCTAAAGTAAACATTCTGGTATATTTGGATGATATTGTTGTACTGTCTGAAACCTTTGAACAACACATTGAAGACTTAAGAATGGTCTTTGACAGACTTAAAAAATTTAAATTATGTGCTAACAGAGGAAAATGTAAGTTTGTCTGCTCCCGTGTGAAATATCTTGGATTATGGATAACTCCTAAAGGAATAGAAGTGGATCAAGATAAAACTGCAGCAATACAAAACATTCCTTACCCCAAAAATGTTAAGCAGTTACAATCATTTTTACAAACCTGTTCTTGGTATAGAAAATTCATCCCGAATTTTTCAGATATTGCTAGACCCCTTAGCAACTTGACAAAGAAGAGTACTGCTTGGACATGGAGTGAAAAGGAGCAACAAGCCTTCCAGACTTTGAAGCAATGTTTAATAACTCCCCCCGTACTAAGACAAGTTGATGATAAAAAATCTTTTACCATCCGAACAGATGCTAGCAGTTATGCCTTAGGTGCAGTTCTTCTACAAGGAGAAAGTCCATCCGATGAACAGCCAATAGAATATGCCAGTAGACTCTTAAGCTCTGCTGAGAAAAATTATTCAACAACTGAGCGAGAAGCCTTGGCTGTAGTTTGGGCCTTAAACAAATTTAGAGGCTATATTGAAGGCACAGAAATTACAGTGGCATCAGACCACCAACCATTAAAATGGCTAATGAGTTTAACGTCACCCACTGGAAGACTAGCCCGATGGGCACTTCAGATACAATCTTACAATCTGAAGATTGATTATTTTCCAGGAAAATGCAATGTTATTGCAGACATGCTTTCCAGGCCTGTGGCTAAAGATGAAGAAACCGCTTGTGAATTAAAAGCTATAGTTATTGATTTCCCTACAAGAACTGCTAGTGAACTTAGGGCTGAACAATTGAAGGATCTTGAATTAACCAAGATTATTGATTGCTTTGAAAATCCCAACAAGGGAGTTGACTTTGCCAATTGGACTGACAGAGGGTACATTATGAACCAAGGCGTACTCTACCGATATTCACCTCATGCTGAAGCTGATGAAGCTCAATTAGTTGTCCCTTCTCATGAGAGAGAGAAGATATTAAAATTACATCATGATGCTCCCACTGCTGCGCATTATGGAGCTGATGGGACCTTTTCTAGAATATCTTCAAAATATTACTGGACTGGTATGAGGAAGTATATTACTGAATATGTGAAAAGTTGTGCAGAATGCATTAGGTATAAAGCCACAAATCAAAAACCTGCTGGTCTTTTACAAACCCCAGTTCCAGCCCAACGATTTGAAAGTATAGCAATTGATCTGTTTGGTCCTTTACCAGAAACTAGTGAAGGCATGAAATGGATATTCATAGTTGAGGATTGTACAACAAAATGGGTAGAGTTATTCCCATTAAAGCAAGCTACTGCTAAAGAATGTGCGTTAACACTTCTAAATGAAGTTTTTCTTAGATATGGATTGCCTCGTCGTCTAATAAGTGACAATGGGACTCAATTCGTTAGTGCGGTAATGCAACAGTTATGTTATGTTTTGAATATCAATCAAAGTCTCATTCCTGTATATCACCCTCAGGCAAATCCAGTCGAACGCAAAAATAGAGATTTGAAACCTCGCTTGGCAATGATGGTAGCTAACAACCATACATTATGGGCTGAAAAGTTACCAGCTATTAGGTTTGCAATGAATACTGCAAAATGTGAGTCCACAGATCATACGGCAGCGTACCTAACCTTCGCCAGAGAATTACGAACTTTGGATCACGTAAGTACTGATCTTCGGTCTATCATCCATAATGATAATTTTGTACCGGAATTCACACCCTATTTAAAGCGTTTTGCAGGATATATGTCACAAATTAAAGAAAATATTGAGAAGAATCAAGATCGTCGAAAAACATTTGCAGACAAATCTCGTAAGCCAAGTCCTGTCTATAAAACTAATGATCTAGTCTGGGTAAAGCTTCACCCACTGAGTAAAGCAAGCCAAGATAGAAGTGCAAAATTGATGCCTAGGAAAGATGGGCCCTACATTGTGCTATCCCAGAGATCTCCTACTACCTTTGTGGTAGCCAGTTGTGACAAACCTGATGAACCTTTAGGTGTTTACCATGCATCGGCTTTAACTCCTTTTTTAAGTAACACTAACACAGAGACCCAATCTCCTGTAGTGCCTCTCAGGAGAAGAGGAAGACCTCGAAAGCAACCATTGCCTCCTCGAGGAACTGCTGGAGAGAATGCCATGCCTGACATTACACCACCTCGCCGAGACGGCTTTCGGAAGTGTAGGGGGAGGATGTAACACTGTGATTTACCACTACCTTCCATGTAACTATTAAACGGTAGCCAGATGGCGCCACATGTTTTTTTTGGCGAGCAGGACGACTAGCGAGCGCAAGCGCAATCGAAGGCGAAAGACTTAGTAAGAACGATGTAGTCATGTTCGTGAATCTGTGTTTTATTTATGTATTTGTATCCTGTCCTGTGTTGTGGAACGTATCGAGCATTAAATAATATTTGTTCCTGAAACCATCCTGGCTATTCATTATTTCGTCCTGAAATAATCTCGACATAGGAAGGAATACAAGATGATAAAAATAACTTTTTTACATTTACCATTTAAAAGTAAAATCACTAAAAAAAATTCTCTTTAAAAATAAAGCATATCATGAATCATTTTTACTGGAGTTATTTCAAATATCTTAAGATTCCAGTCTGGAATAGAAAAGAAAAAACACATTACAGACATATCATGGAATAAAATGAAATTTGTTTGGGAAGGAATAAGAAAATCAACGTCTGGTGAAGATGTTCCTTTGAAAACTGATCCTACGCCAGAATAAATATTGTTTGAAGACAAGATTAGTTTATGTTGCTACTGCTGTTTTATTTCGTAGATGTTTTTCTCAGTGATACTCATTGTACTTATTACAGCGTACTTGCTGAAAATAGGCAAAATTATAATAAAATATAAATTGTTAAAATTCGGCATCATTTAGAATTCCTTTGCTGTACAATTTTGGATTAATAGCAGATTTGATTTGAAAACGTGATACTTGATATATGCAGACTATAAAACTCACCACACCAAAAACATCAGAAAAATGTAAATAAAATAAATGTAGCTTCTAAAAACAAGTTTTCCGCCATTTTTTTAGAAGAGTAAACTAAAAATGCATTTATTTTAATTCTTTGATTTAAATATTTTTATTACAATAATATAAAAAAGTGTTTTCATGATTATAGAAATGCGGATTTATATAAAACAGAAATTAATATATTATGCAACTTGCAATAAAAGTTTTGAAATTAATGAAATTATGTTAAAACATCTTTCAACTACAAATATGTTAAAGTTACCAAATCGCTATGTTACAAACACATATTAATAAGGAATAAAATTTATATCCCTCCTCCTTGTTTTAAACCATTTTTTGTTCTAATCTACAAAAGGCATTCCATAAAAACTGAGAGTAAAATCTTAAAAAATCAAGAATTATACTTACAGAAAACAATAAATCATTCTTTTTCAAAATACCTTCCTTCAGATTATATCCAATGGTTCTATCTTTCAACCCACTTTTTCAGAACAAATACAAAAGCATTTTTCTGAAAGCTGCTTCAAAAAACCATGCAATGCGTTAATAACGTCTTATTCTGTGTTAATTTTTTCATCACGAAATTTCCCCTTCAACATTGGAAACATCCAGAAATCCCATGGTACGAGATCTGCATTATAAGGATGTAGCATGATTTTAATATTGTATTGACCGAAGTAGCGACATGTAACTAAGAAATTGCTGATCAGAAGTAGAGACATGACGACGTGCATTACCGTTATATACATAACCATTTTTCTACTAGTTTATGACGTTTTCTCTATTTGTGTTGTCGCAAAAAATTTTAAAACATAATCATAATATTCACCATTCACAGTAGTTTATGGAGGCCCAACATGATGATTACACCTTTATTATCAAAGAAAAAATATCATCATGGCCTTTCCAGCAGATTTTGATTGTCGGATTTGTATCGGAAGTGGAAAGCCAAGGTGTTTCCATACACATGTTGCGGGCTTGATAAGGGAATCAAAATTATACCCCCAAGTTTCATCATCTGTTATTACTGTCATTCAGATCATTTCCACTTCCAACACTGGTAAATTCTTGTTCGTATTAGTTTTTTGGTAAGGTGATGATAGATCCTTCTGAACAAACATTACGAAGCTATAAATTGTTGCGTAGGATTCGAAATATAGACGTTTTCGAAATGTTAGTTGATGCCACTACTCCTCACATGAAATTCACCGATTCCCTTGCAAGATTGACCACACAGTGTTAATATTTCAATCACTCAACACTTTCTGGTAGGCCAGGCTTAGGAGCCAGTTTCGCAGACAAACAGTCTTTTTTAAAATCACCTTGCGATCTAAAAATCGTAGGCTTTCCAAAACATTTATCTTTGTTAGCTTCTTTCGTTAACTGTTTCTGAAGCTGTTTTGCCCAATCGATAGCAAAATTTTATGTCACAACGCATTTCGTTTTTTAACTCTTAATCACTCACCTCTATTTCTGTAGGGCAAATAAAAACAATTCTTTAAACAAGTATGAAACAAGGAAAATGAAATTGCTTACTTCATTTAGAATATTTATAAGCGTTCAGTTTACATTTTGAAAAAAATCGCCTGCACTTTCTTACTTGTAGTTTTGTGGTGTTGCCACTACGTAAAAAAATAAGTCTCAATTTTTATAGAATGCCCTTTGTAGAAGTTTCAGGGAAATTTTGCGTTTTATATATTGTTACAAAAATTATCATCCCGCAGGTGTAGAGTGAAAACAGTCCAAACAAGGATGATAATGATAAAATTTATACACAAATATCAAAGACAAGACATTACATTAGTAACAAAACTTGGATCGATTAGCGACACAACAGGAATAAACATAGCACTTTCAATAACGTTTAGCTCTCTAGCTTTTAATTTCGCACTGCGAACAAATCTCCATAGTAATACTTTGTACATCAAATGCAGATTCCGACAGTTTCCGGTAGTCTCGGAAGAATCAGGCTGCTTCTCGGCAGATTCGCTCGGCCAATTCGGACAAATTTGCCAAGATTTCGTATCTCTCCATATAACTTCTCCAGCCAAGTGTGACGCCACAGGGAAAGTTCAAGGAAAAGTCCATCACTTTTCCCAATAGAGATTTCAACAAGTTCCAGTATTTTTGAAGTTGTTAAGGCACCAAAATGATTGTCGAATTCGTCGCCAAGGTCATGGATCATTGCATAACTGTTCCTGGCTATCCGACGAAATATCTGAAATTACTTTTTTCCTATACAAAAGGAATGCAGCATGGAAGTGTCATTGCAGCTTCGTAAATATATTATCTCGCTTAAAACACCAGATTATATAAATACTGCAAAAAGTATTTAAATGTATCTTATAAAAAAGCATAAAAATGAGAAATTAAAGTAAATAATGTTGTTAATATTGACACTAATCGAGGAAGGCTTACAAAGTGCTCGATAATAAACAGTAAATTTACAAACGTAGATAATAGAAAATGACGTTTATGACATTTACGTTATTTTCTGTCTAGAAACGTATCAATAAGATATGGCAACGAAAATTTCCTAATTCTTTCTTTCTTCAAAGTTCATTGCATTTAATTAATTTTGAGTAAAATTCTGGGGTAGTGTATGTACTCTAATACATCTTTTTTACGCTATACAAAATTATTCGCAAATAAACACTTTTCTTGAATTTATTATTGATTTACTTCTAATTCTTTGCAGCTGAGATAGAGGGGGAAAGGTAAAAAAAAAAGCGCTGCACAGACACTTAACATAATACTCTGTAATATAATTTGCTGTTTCATCTCGATGCTTGTACAGCTTAAGGTAGTAATGCAAAAGATTAAGTCACCAAAAAATTTCTAAATCCTAATGTATGGAGTTTCAAAGTTGTTGTTTTTTAATCTCTGGCTACGGTTAAATGTTAATGGTTCAGAAAAATACAAATAGTCGGATTTCTATATTTATAGCTTATACAACAGCAATTCAAAATATTAGAATAACCGAAATTGGCGAGATATTCATTTATTTATAAAATGCATGATATCTGTAAAAATAAACAATGCGAACGAAAGGGAAAATTATAAAGCGTTCATATTAAGTTGACTTATTATACATCGTCCCCTAGAGTCTAAAGAATTAATAGAAATTTTATACGAATTGTTTGGAAATATTGAAAAATTACGATGTTCACAGATGCGATTCTAAGTGTAAGGATATTTGTAAAATTTTGTGATTATTCGGTATTAATGATAAAATGCGCATAGATGGCGACTTTGTAGGGCCGGTACGCATATAAAGGTTTATTTAAAAGGCAGCTATAGTTTAAAATTAAAAATGAGCCTCATAAAAGACATACTAAGATTATGATAGTGACTCTTCACAATGAGAAACTTAGTCAACCGAGTATTGCGGAAGAAGTTAATTTCTCTAGAGGAAATGTGAGCCAAAATTCAAATCTGTTATTCTAAAAATCAAAATTTTAAAAATAAATTTTTGAATCATGGTCGTAAGCAAATAGCTACATAAAAATAAGATAGAATAATGAAACATATCGTGAGGGAAAACAGGTTCAGGAGCTTCAGATTCAAAAGCAGAAAGTGGCTAGAATAAGGGGAGAATACCTCATCAAAATTCCCACACTTTGAAGACTGTAAACACGTTTTTCAATCACGTGTGCCTAAGACAAAGTTATTTTTACTTGGAAGCAAAAAAGAGCCAGAGTACATTAGTGTAAAGACAGATTACTACAGGGCAAAATAACAAATTTTTTAGCGATGAATTGATGGTTTAAGTTTCCTACGGTCATCAGAGCATCTATGTTTGCGTTATTAGCAAGACGCTTTGCTTGAATCGCCCAGTGAAGCTTAAATTCTTTCTCAGTTGGAGCAAAATTAATTGTTACTGTTGGGAAAAAAGCTTCAGCTTTTTACAAACAACATGCAAAAATTTCAAATTGTCTTCCTAGTCATAAAATTAAAAATAGTGAACTCACTCCACCATCCCTCCCTGAAACCTCTGAGTTTTATTCCCTTTTCAATAATGATTTCACCGAGACAGAACTGAATACTGGTTTGAATGGCTTTATGGCCTTGTTAAGGGAAAGAGTCCAGGTTCTGACGGCATGTCGCCTGAATTTCTTTTTCACCTTGGGCCTTTGGCAAAAACTACCTTACTGAGACTTATAAACTTTACGTGGAAGACAGGCTTACCAAGCTCCCGAGCAAAAGTAGAGGTGATTCCGATTTTGAAATCTAAAAAAAGACCTACAATATTTAAATAGCTATCGACTTATATCATTGACAAGTGCTAAGTGTAAGTTAACCGAAAGATTGATTTCAAATCGCCTTGATTTTATGCTGGAGAAGAAGAAAAATCTGTCCGAGTATCAGGATGGATTTAGAAAGCGTATGAATACCTATTAACTGATCTGGAGGAAAAAGCTTTTAACAAAACTCATTGCAAATAATTTAAGGGGTAATATTTATAGATGAATTAAATTATTCCAGGAACTGCGTGTTATACGAATTGAATACAAAAATACGATGCCTGGATGCAGACAAATAATCAGAATTTACCACAGATATTGGTCCTGAACCCATTGCTCTTTAACCTTATTATAAATGATTTTGTTGATGAAATATGCAACCATAAGTCTAGGGTACAGATTTTGAGTTTTGCAGATGATCTTGTGATTTGGACCACAGGTGGAGATTTTGAACGTATGGTAAATACACTCCAATCAGCACCAGTGTTTTTAGAAGTTTGGACAGCTGACAAAGAGATGACAGTAAACACGGACAAAACTGTCTTTCATCTGTTCTCGCTCAGCACTAAACATCAATATATTAATCTAAGTTACAAGGATTAAATATTAAAAGGAACTGAAAGTACTACCTACTTAAGCTTGTACTTGGATTGCTAGCAAGAAGCGTTTTCTAGAGAATGCTTGAAGCTCTCAAGAAAGTTTAATGTCTCTCATGATTTCTTGTTGTATAAGAGTGAAATCTTAGAAAAGAGGTGTGTTTTGATGGGAAACGTAAATTCCAAAGTATACACGGAGATAATCGAGGCTTTTTGATTCCGTCACGGAAAGATTAATTTGATTATGATTTTATCCTCCAACAAGACTCTTTATCTTGTCGCACGTGAAAGATCACCACTGCTTGACTTAAAAACTATGTAGTGAAACTATTTCCTAGTTACCCAACACTCTCTATTTAAACCTTATGGATAATATGCAGGGTTAAATGAAGGATCACCTCCAGGATTTAGCACCAAAAGACAAAAAAGAGCTCGAAGAAAGCGTGGAATCCCTTTGAACAACTATCAGCAAAGACGAATGCAAAACATTAGTGCATAATATGCCAGACTGTGTACTTGACATTATTAACGACAAGGAAAATGCACTAAGGATGAAAGTAACACGTTTTTGGTTATATGAATTATGTATTTTTGTATATTATTCTAATTTTTAACCACTATGGCAGTCTCCTTAGATCAGATCAGACGAATCTCCGAACGGAAACTGACGTAAACCAATTGATTCTCGAGAAAGTTGTGAATCGCGAGATGATTGAGTTCTAAAAGTAATCTGCACTGATCACCAAGGTAATGGAAAAAGGAACTGTAGTAAATGAATAAAGATATATTGTTATTAAAAAAGTGTGTCAGATCTCATATGAATTTTAAGTGAAAGTAAACTAAGTCAATAGCTAAGTAAGCTACAGTAAGGAATAAGAGTTTAAAAGAAACAGAGTGATATCATTTATGAGTTCTATAAGTATAAGGCTTAAGTAATTGGTGAAAAAGAAAAATAATCTAGTGTAATGGTGAAAAGTGACAAGAGCTTAAGAAAAAGTTATAAAAGAAAGAAAAAAAAGTTTTGTTTTGTGATGGTTTTTTATTATATATATATATGTGTGTGTGTGTGTGTACTAATGTTGACAATTAAGAGAATTAGCATATTTTGTAGAATTTCATGAATGTAACAGTGATGTTACAGCTTCTCATGTCTTTCATGAGCTGTATGCAGCCGCAATAACCCGAGTTTCAAGGGTAACTGTTTCCATAAGACTTCAAGAGAGATGACTGTTTGCAAGCAGACCTGTTGTTTGCGTCCCACTCAGTTTTGCGAACAGGAGAGTCAGCTTAAGATTATTCAGATATCATACAGATTGGAGCGTGAATCAATGGGTGACCGTTATCTTCACTAATGAGTCCCGGTTCACCCTAACCAGTGATTTTCGCCGTACTTTCATATGGAGAGAAACAGGGACCCGCTACTTACCCTCCAATGAAGAAATCCACCATTACGAAAACCACCCAATACCACCATACGACCACCATACCGAAAACTACCATACGACCACCCATGAAATCGACCATTACGGTAGCGGAGGCTTGATGGTCTGGGCAGGCATCATTTGGGATGGCCGCAAACACCTCCATGTCTTTGAAAGAGGCACTGCGACTCATGAGAGGTATAGGGAAGACGTCTTGGAGCCTTATATCTGCCTTTTCAAGGGTTCAATTGGTCCTGATTAATTTTTAATATATAACAACGTGAGGTCATATAACGCTCAGCTGGTCGACGAATTCCTAGAAAGTGAAGATATTCGCAGGATGTATTAGCCGGCCAGATCTCCAGACTTCAATCCTATAGAGCATGCCTAAGACGCTCTGGGAAGGGTAATTGTAGTTCGCAATACTCCTCTGAGAACTATCCAAGACCTTAAAACAGCGTTGCTGATCGAATGGGACCAATTACCACAGGAATTCATAAACTCCAATATTTTCAGCATAAAATCATGGTGCGAGGCCTATATATCTATAAGAGGGGACTACACTCCCTATTAACCTATTTCTTTTGATCTATTCTGCAAGTAATGTTTCCTACCTTGGACTCCGATGAGTGTTACACATGATAATGAGTGTGCATTATAACTGTTAAATAGTTACTTTTTGTATTATGTCGATCCTATGTACACACCAAATTTCATTAAAATCTGTTCTGTAGTTCTAGAGATAATCGACCAAATCGGAAAATTATCTTAATTTTGAACAACAGGGTTTATATATTTTATATACGCTGTCTGTTAATATTTTAATTATTATTATTTAATACCTTATATCAATTTCTAAATGAAACCTAAACCAAAATAATTTATTTAATTTGTGACAAAAATAAATAATAAAAATTTATACCATTTTTATTCAGTTATTTTTTCATTTAGCATAATTTACCATTGAATTAGATATCTGCTTTTTGTTTCATAAGAAATTTTTTTTTCTGTCGGAAATTAGTAAAAGTCAATATAAAATATTTTCCAAGTTAAAATTAAGTGTTTAATTTCTTAAATGCTTCATTGCTGAAAAGTTCAACTCAAGCAAATTGGTGTTGAGGATAAAAGAAGTATCGAAATTTAATTTCTGTACAATCAATATACTCCGATTTTTTTGACATTCAAAAGGGAAGCTTATAATGGAATAACATACGCTTCTTCGTAATAAAAGTGACTTACTAGCATACACAAATACAGTAATTTAAATTTTACTTTTATAATTTGGGTGAATTGTTGGTTAGAAATGGCTATTTAAATGCATTTTTAAAATCAATCATTACAATATAAATTTAAATTCAATTTACATGGAAAATGTGATGTGGTGCTTTGCGGTAATCTTTCTAAAGCAGCTATTTGTAAGATACACGCACATCATATTTCTCTCAAACATTTTTCAGAAACTAAATCATATTGTTGAAAGATTTCTTATATAATGCTTGTCTGAAAAGTTCCCACTCTAAAATTTATTACCAAAAGTTTGTCTAAAACTTCGCATCCAAAAATTTATCACTTGAAAGCAACATATTTTAAGCTATTATTTTTATACCAATAGTAAAAAAAGCGCTTCTAACATATCGTAGAAAAAAACTAAATTTGCGACAAATATTTAAAATGTTTGCCACTTTCTAAAAGGCAACGTTGAACTCTTTTGCGTGTATTTTAAGAAAAGCGATTCAAGACGTTTGGAGTGACCTCTTGTATCCTTTTAGTGATATAGCAATCTTCAGATCAACTATAGTTAGGGACTTATTTTCATTTAATATGTTCTTTAAATATCTCTACTGAAAAAAAGGAATACTCATATAAGGGAAGCGAGGCAACCAAAGGTTTCTTCAGATGTCGATCATCTGAAATTGTCTTTTGATCAAATCTATAGTATCATTACTCGTATGATATACTACAACATCTTTTTGAACCAAGATCTCCATTCTCCTGATCTGATCATTCTCCGACTTTTTCTGTGCGGATATTTAACGAACAAAGTTTACGAAAATAGTCACGAAATAATAGATTATCTGAAAATTTTCATGTTATTCAAAGGTCACTAGAAGTGGCTTCCAGCATCTCGAAATGCGTTTTTCAAAATATGCTCGAACGAGTTGAGCTTCCAAGAAATGGACAGGCATGTAAAACGTTATTTATAAATGTTTGCTCAAACTTTTTTCTAAGTTATGCTAGAAGTGAAGTGTTTTTTACCATTATTATAAAAACTGTTGCTTTAAAATGTGCTGTTTTGTGTGATAAATTCACGAATCGTTACAACGGAAACCTTTAGTATACAAAGTAAATCACAAGACAGCCTTTTGGAACTGAATCAATATACGTCCGAAAATAACGTTGATACAGCTGAGCTATTTTTAGTGATAGCTTCTTGTACTGTATCATGAAAACAAAATACTGAAAAGTAACTAATATTCGCAAATTGCATTAAAGTGGATGATTTTGCCGTTAGAAACGAAGCTATTTTTTGAAATTGTTAGTTAAATTCTTACAAATTTGCAAAATACTATAACATAAAAGAAACTGTATTATATCATCTTCTTGTATTGTATAATGAAATCAAAATATATCATAATAAACGAGTAACTAAGAATAAAGATTCGCAAATTGCATTAAATTAGATGATTTTGCATCGTTAGACATGAAGCGATTTTTTGAAATTGTTAATTAAATTTTTACAAATTTGTGAAATACGTAATATAAAAGAAGCTGTTTCACCGACTATCATACCAAAAAAACATAACTAATTCCACTTATGTACAGCTCCCAAAAATTTCTATAAAACATATTAATTACAAAAATAATTACCACAGTTTTGATATATATATATGTTGAAATCCCCTTGAATCACTTAAGTATACAAATTTATAAAAAAAAATTTAGGAAAAAATTCTCGATGCAAAATTGTTACGAAATTCACATACGCGTGAAAATGTAGCGTACATACGGCAAGAAATAATGTTAAAAAATATTACTATATTGATTGCTAGTTATATCTTACTATATTGATTGCTAGTTATAATAAACAATATCACCCTTTAAATATAGAAATGTTTAACGCTCCTTAACTTTATTTGTCTCGCGTGCCATTAACTCACAATCACTTAAAATTGACAGAGAAAAATAACAATTAAAGTAAAAAGATGTTTCTATATTTTTAATAATACTTTGAAAAAATAACTTGCGCAAAAAAAAATCTAGTTTTTCAAAAGTTCATACTATCAATATGATATAAATACCAATCCCTTTTCCTTTTCAAAGGTGAAAATGACCTCCCATCATTCGACAAGGCTGTAATTAATTACATTACCGTATAATAGTGAGCAGATTTTCATCTCTTTTCGAATAAAATAAAATCCCTCTAATTCCCTTCCTCCACTCTTTCATTTCCATAAATCATTTTCTCGCCCTTCCTTTAAAGCATTTCTAATTTAGCAAAACGTGAGAACACAGATTAAGAGAAAAGGAACAATAAAATAACTTTAATAAAGAAAAGATCAGAATAGAAAAGTCGGAATTAATAAGAGTATTTCGGATTCCTCTGTTTAGCAGAAACAAATAGTTTTGTCAAGGGGGAAATAAATGAACTTAAGCTTTGTAATATCACCTGCTGTTTACTTTTCACTTCACTTCATTTCTTTATCACTCTGAAGAAGCGACTAAGTGTGGTAATAAAAAGACAAATACTGTGTTGTTTTCTGGAGGAAAAACACAGAATTTACGACTGTCCCTTCAGGCTTATTTCGATTCGGGGGTAGTTCTATTTATTAGATGTTATGCAGTTGATCATAAATAATTCAAGGGTGATGATACTTCTGTAATATCTTCAATTTATTCTTTTGTCAAAATAACAATAACATTTGGAACTTATTTATTTATTACACCATGCAAATCTCAAGTGTTCTTAATAACTCTTTTAACTGTTAATATTAACTTTTTAAAGGACATAGTTGAAACATTAAGTTGCTCAAAATATTTTTCAGTTAAAGTAAGGAACATTCTATCAATAAAAAAGTAATAGGAAGTAAAACTTTACTCAGATACAGTTTTACTCTTTCATAAAATCGGTTTTCATCAAACTTTTTACAAAAAAAAGAAGTAATATGTTAAACAATACTTACACAACTTCTCATTATTCGTAAACATATATTTTTCTTGAATCGAAATCAACACAGAAAAAATTCATATAAATTGTAAATTACGGATTACATTATTTATCGAATTTATTTATGTATATAAAATGAATTTAATCGACGTTTGTAAAAATGGAACATTCGAAGTCATGGTTGTAAATAGGACGACAAAATATTTTTTAATGAATGAGTATCAAGAATATCAGAAGTCATTGCTGTAATAACCACGGAACTAATTCTGACTAAAGTCTATTTATTCTTGGATGGAGAGAGAGGCTATTTAACAAATAATTTTAGAAGATAAGCAGCGTGGCTTCGGTGATCAACACTTAAGGCTCCCGTCTACCCGCCATTTTGATTTCGTGGACGTAATGTTAATCCTATGGAATTCTGACTTTAATTCTCACATCTTTATTATTTGAGATATTTGAATGCAATACAGTGCATCTGAAAGAGCAAAAAATAGTCAATGCTTCTGTGGAATTACTTTTTTCCTAATATTTTTAAAAATATTTTTATTCTTATTTTAATTATTCGTTTTTGAGTTTTCCGGTCTTTAAAGAATGTTTTCAAATATTTTTAAGAATCGGAGGAAAAAAGTAATTCCACAGAAGCATTCATTATTTTTTGCTCTTTTAAGTACACTTTATTGCATTCAAATGGATCAAATAGTAAAGATGTGAGAATTAAAGTCAAAATTCCATAGGATTCCATAGGAATCTGCTGAGCTAATCTGCTGAAAAAGGAGATGAGACGGAGTGTCTCTTACAGTGGTTTTTCACGACATTGACAGTCTGTCCATCAAGTGACGCCTGCTCCTGATTGGATAGAAAAGCAGAAAGTCAAATCAATTTCCTGTGGCAGAAATTTTTTCAACTGGATAAATGTGTTAATAGACATTCTTACAAAGGATTGTTAACCTTGTGATTTATTTCGCCATTAGTAGTATGCTATGGTAGCATTGTGCAATAAAGTTCTTCTTATGTAAATAACCTTTAATAATTTTTATACATTAATTTTATTACTGATCCATGGTTAAACACAAGTCGAACCTGACAAAATACTGGACAAGTAGTTATTCGTTAACTCTGTATCTTCAACGCCTGATTTCGAAACAACGCAGGATGATGATATTGAAGCTGAATAAGCTGAAGCAAACTACCCTCTCACCTGACTGTAAGCACAGGAACAATTAGTGAGCATGATAAGAAGAAAAGGAAAAAGCGAAAATATGACAGTGACTATTTTTAAATATGTTTTTTTTTACTTGGGAAGAGCCAGAACCTATGCCTCTTTGTGTAATCTGTTAAGAAGCATGTTAATCTGTTGCCAACAGCAGCTTAAAACCATCCCTCATCGTAGAGGTCTTGAAATAAAACTCCTGATGCACATTTAGTTAAATATGTCGAGCATTTTAAAGGAAAAGTAATAGGTAATAGAAAGTACAGTGTATCTTCTTTCCTTTCAGCATCAAAAGAAAATAATAAGAGGGTATTTGAGATATCACAACGGATAAGTTACAGAATTGCAAGATCTGTACAGGTACATACAGTAGCACAAAATTTAGTTGGACTATGTGCAAAAGATATCGCAAAGTGTATGCTTGGAGAAAAGGCAGCAAAGAAGTTCGATCTGGTTCTTTCATCAAACACTACAGTGTCACGTAAAATTAATAGTTTTACAAATCATGTTAAGAGAGTGCATTTGAAGAGAATAAAATTGAATTATTTTACGATCTAGCTTAAAGAATCAATCGTTGTAGCAAAGGCTTTAATATTGCTTGTCTATATTTGTTACAATTTTACGCATTCCATTCAAGAAGTTATACTAATTACAAGTATTTTGAAATCCTATTCAACAGGAGAAACAGTTTTTTATAGGACCAATGATTACTTTGAAAAACAGTAGATAAAACTCATCTTATTGCGTAGATATGCACTCAGATGTTGCAAAATTAAAGATAGTAATAAACTCCGGTCTTGTAGTTTGGATAAAGAAGATCAACGAAAAAAATTGAATCATATACTCATTTACTTATTCAATATACATTTATTTTAATGATAAATGCAGAAACCGATTAAATACAGAATTTGAACCAAGATTGAAACTGACAGACATTGAGTCAAACTTTGAATTTCTGTTCCCTCAGACAATCTTGAATATCCCATTAAGAATTTGCTTTTTTTTTTTTTTTTTTTTTTTTTCAAATTTAATGTATACTTAAATAAGAACTAGATTTGTTGAATTCGTTTTGCATTCAATTTCTTGCAGCTATCATTTTAATTTTTATTAATGTTTATATTCAAAGTTTTAATGATTAAGTTTTCGTTTCTTGTTATGAACTATTGTGCAACATGGAAAAAATATTCTACCAAATTTTATTGTTTTCGTTCCTATAACTAACGACTACATAAGAGGTTAGCCAAATTCCTTCTGATTTTAGGAAAGGTTCGTAAGGAAAAAAAAGATTGGGAATTACTGGATTTTGGAAGAAAGATTGGAATCTTTTTCTCCTATCTTTTCAATATTTTTTTCTTATTTGGATTGAAGAAGGCTGAAATTAGAACTGCTAGGGAGATACTTGGGAAACTACCGGATGAACAAGGTTTTCACATTATGAAATACCTAAGTAATTACATAATTAAAAACTAAATATCAAGATGCATATAGATAATGAAAATGTAACGGAATATTGCACACTTCGATTCTTAAACAAATACTTCAATAGGACAAATTTTTCAAGAGTTTTTAAAAAATACATGCATCTATTCCCAATTAAAAATATAACTATAAAAAGTGGTTTTAGGTATAACAAGAAATTAGGAAGATTAATATTTAATTACAATTGTGGAATGAATATGGAAATGTTGGATCAATGCGTGTGTGATCGGTATGGTGACTATGTGGATGAATATGATGGCCATGTGATCACTGGGAACTTGAATTTAATCAATGATGAAAAATTGAGAAATATAATGAGGAAAGGAACAGGCTACAGATTACCAAATGTAAAGACAGAGAAATTATTAATACATTAGATGCATTTCACAAAAAAATTGATTTACAGTTCAATAATAAAAAATTCCCTCATGCCTTTTTATCTCCTAAATTCCATAAAAACCCAATTAACTTTAGAACTATTACAAATGGATATAATACTTACATAACTAAATCTGGTAAAATCTTACAGAATGTATTAAATAATATTTTAGAAAAGCTTGAGCAAACTGCTATCATTAAAAATAGTATAGAATTACTTAATTCCATAGGCAATACACGGGTACAAGCAATCTATAGTTATGATTTTCAGGATCTTTTTAATTCAATTGATATAAAGGATATGATTAAAGTTATGTTGATACTTTATAATCAATATGGCATAAAAATACAATAAAAATGAACAAATTTAAAAACCTTTTACAATTAGTATTGCAAGAGAATTATATACTTTTCAATAAGCAAATGTACAAACAGATAAAAGGCCTAGCTCAAGGAGGACCAGCTAGCAACATTTTAGCTAATCTTTATTTACACTTTTATGAATCAAACCACCTTAACAACCGTCTTTATATTTTATATAGATATATAGACGACGTAATAATTTTTAGTAACTGTAAAGATTTTAAGCCGAACATAGAATTTTATCCTAATTATTTGGTTTTATAGCAGACGAATTCAGATAAGGGTGGGGCTGAATATTTGGATACGAAGTTACAGATAAAGGATCATATCATTTATAATAATTTATTTGATAAAAGAGATGCATTCGGATTAAAGATAACTAAAATGCCTTACTGGGAAAGCAATATTCATTTATCCATATACAGAAACATTATATTAAATTCTTTGCATCGTAATAAACTGTTAGTTACATATGATAAAGATATATTCAATAATATTAAGAAATTTATAACAGAATGTAAAGAATGTGATTATTCATTAGATTTTTTAAAGAGATATATTCCCAATGATTTACATGAGGGTTTGTTTTGATGTATTTTTGGGATTTCCCATGGGGACTTCGGAAAGTATTGAAGTGACATTGTGTAAATTGTATCTGATATCTAAAGAAATTTTTATATTATACTGGTTTCTCAATAGTATCTTTGTTTCATGATTTGATTTGTATGTATTTTTAATAATTATAACTTAGAATAAGAGCTTACTCTAATATCTTTTAGATTGGTGACTTATTCAAAAAAAAATGGTCTTGTACATGGGGGCTATTGCCTTTCAGGACATTCATGAATTTTTGGACTTTCGTTTCAAAACAAATCCACCACACAACATTAGGAGTACAAAGTCAGCTAGTTAGTGGTCTAGTTGTTAAGATATTTTGAAACATTTCTGTATTTTTACACATTTACACACACATATTTCACTCAATTGGATTTTAAATAATTATAACAAATAAAATTCTGATCATTCAATATGATTTCTGGTCATGATTGGTTTATTGGTGGATTTTCATTAAATATTCTATATTGAAAATTTTTATACTCAAATTAGTTAAATACTATTGACTTCCAAAATTTATCTGGCAACAGTGCATGCTGGTGGACAACATCACTTAAAAAGTTACTTAACCTATTGCAATCAGATTTATGATCACTTGTCAAAGATATGATCTTTTGAATCTTTGCTTTTACAACTATGAGATTTGAACTGAATTTCTATGAAAAGCACGGATTCGGGTATGTAGTTTTTAAGGTTTTTAACTGGAAACATTTAATTATAATGTTTTATTGTTTCGAAAAAAATCTTAAATTTTTAATTGAATAATTTTTAGTTGAATAATTTTAATCGGATGATTTTAAAAGGATATTTTTAAATGGATAAGTTTTAATTGGATTAAAAAAATGTCTTTTTCTGTTTTTGAAAATTATTAGTAATTGAGATATCTCACCATTCAATTTTTCTTCTTTGTTTATTGTTTCTTTTCTTTAAATTACAACTTGAATTTGGGAGTAATCCCATTTTACCCAATAAGATGCATTGGGGGAGAGTTGGTTCCTTAGAACTAGTTTAACCCACAATTCAGTCCCCAGACTGAATATGCATGTTTTGTTTTGTTGGGTATTCGAATTATTCGATTTATTCTTTGGTTCAAATTAGCTTTAAGTTTGATTCAAATTTTATTCATCTCTTAGTTTCAAATTTGATTGATTCAGTTTCAACTTTTTTACTTAGTTCTATAAATGTTTTTTTTTTTTTTGTTGATTTTGGATTTTAATTGTTTTCTTCTTTTTGTGTTTCTTAATGATAATTTTTTTTCTATATTTTATATATATATATATATATATATATATATATATATATATATATATATTCAAATGTTTAAGATGTCGTTTCTCTAATCATTAAATCACTTTTATCAATTTTTCAATGGTGTCGGATTCTATCGATTCTGGTTTGAAGGAATTGTTGTCTTTGCGGTATTTTTATTATTTTTTCTTAAATGATTTTTTATTTTTGTGATTTTTTTTAACTTGATAAAATTACATCAATCCTTGAACAATTTTAAATAAGAGAAATAAGACTGATGTAGCATATTATTTAGTTTTTATCAAGTAGTATTTCTCAACTAAAAAAATTGATCTTTTCTATGCAATGATGATATGTACCTCCTCCCCTCTAAAAAAAATTAATTTCTAGGTACACCAGTGTAATAAATACTAGTTAATTATCGTTCTATAATCATCACATATATCTTTTGTTAGTAAAAATAAGAAAAACTGAAGAAATTTTATTAAATATAACTCTTAAATTGAACAACTTTATATTATTAAACATATTAAAATAAAATATAGGTTTACACCGTTATAATTTATACATATCATATTTTTAGAGCATACGAATATATATTCAAATTTCAGGAATATTTTTAAAAAATTCATTGCATTTACAATGTGCGTGACAAAAAAAATCCTTATGAAAAAATCACTCATAAAATTGAACCTTTTATCTCTCAATCGTGATAATAACTTTCCCTTATAAAACAGCGAATATACATCCATGTGATAGACGGGTTCGCAAGAAAGTCTCATCTTTTTTCAAACAAAATAAAATCCTTTATTCCCTTTCCCCCCAAACATTTCGTTCCATAAATCCATATATCATCTTCCCAGTTTTTCTTAAGGCCTTTTTGATTTATTGCTGGTATCTGGAAATGAAGAAATAAATAAATAAAGGTATGGAAAGAGAAAGAATGATAAAATAATAATGTTGATGAAATCTGAAATAGGACGAAAATTCGGAAGTAGTTACGGTATTTGTTATTCCTATTTTCAATGATAATAGCTAATATATTTGTCAGCAGTGAACAAATCGGTCAGTATTTCGTATCTTTTTTGTTTGTTTTTACTTTTTGCTTGTTCACTTCATTTCACTCCGTATCTTCATCGCTTCCGGAGAGTGGTGAAGCGAATTAATAGATTCAAATATTCTGATATGTAGTATGAAAAGAACATTGTCAGAAATTATGATTTTCCGTTTAGTTTATAAAGGATTCATCAATGTCCAGATATTTAATAGCTATAGATTCAGTCACATAAATCGCTACAATATATTTTACGATACATTTGTTTTCTACGAGGCTCAGTAAGACATCACCATTTTATATCCGTAAAAAGAAATCTTACATTGGATAAAATATCTTTAAATTCATAATCGAATTTCGATTGCTTTTCAGTAAAAAAGTACAATGTGCTGGTTTAAGAACTTTTCATATATGTTTTAGAAAATATCCACATAAATTTACAAAAAAAATTGTAATTGATATAGAAAATTATTTTTTTCGCATCGAGAGCTGATGTCTGGACTGTAATGTACATTTATGTGTAAAATATAAATATTTACATTAAAAGAGAGAGAGAGGATGAGATGGAAAACTTTGTTTATTTGCTTAGAGAGATAATGTACTGTTTCTAATATACATTTTTATGCAAAATATATTTTTCCCTCGTTTTCAGTTTCAATGCTGTATTCAATATTTTTTAAATAATTTAAAATCAGTTTATTTTCACATTTTTAAATAATTCGAATTAAAAACCAACGTTTTTAAAAACAACGTTTTTATATGGCGGCAAAGTTTATTAAAAAAATTATTGAAATATTAGTTAAAACTGGATGCAAATATCTAAATATTGCATTGTTAGGCAAGTAAGAACAGTTCCCAAAATTTCAGAGCTCTAGCTTGCTGGGAAGTTGGTTAAATTAACGATAGAAAACTTGATGACACAGTGATACACACACAGACAGATACACACCAAGTGAAATACATAAAAACGTTAAAACTAACTAAAATTAATTAATTCATCTGGTAAATTAAATGAATGGAATGCATTTTTACCCAACCACCCTTGGCGACAAGAATTACTTAGCGATATTTTGCTAAATGTGGCTACCCTGTTCCGTTTTACGGACTTAAGTTAAACAAAAAATAAAATA
Organism: Nephila pilipes; assembly: GCA_019974015.1. Classification (NCBI taxonomy): domain Eukaryota; kingdom Metazoa; phylum Arthropoda; class Arachnida; order Araneae; family Nephilidae; genus Nephila; species Nephila pilipes. The sequence goes on along the minus strand of BMAW01092629.1, from coordinate 226,511 downwards.
ATAATAATAATAAATAAAAACCAGCCAAGTTTGGAGAAAATTTTTGAAATCGCGCCAAGTGATTGGGCTAAACTGCATTATTAAAGAAAATATTAATTAAAACTTATCGCAAACGTCTAAATATTGCATTGTTAGGCGAGTACGAACGATTCCCAAAATTTCAAAGCTCTAGCTTGATGGGAAGTTGGTTAAATTAACGATCGAAAATTTGATGACACACACACACACACACACACACACCAAGTGAAATTCAGAAAAACGTTGTAAAAAGACGGTGAATGATATTGCTTCTTTATATTTATGGTGAAATATATCCTATGTTTCTCGTTAAGATGATTATTTTATTTACTACACCCATTCATATTTCATTTTTTGTTACAAGTCAAAATAAAAATATTTAGCAGATTATTTTTTATTCAATCTATTCATTTATCAAAATAACTATTTTTTTCCTTAAATAGGGAATAAATTGACCTTAATGAAAAGTGAAACTTACAGTTGATATTTTCAATAATGCTATTACTTATTATTATTGTTATTATATTTATTATTTTACTTAAAATTTAACTAAGAACATTATGATTACATAAGTAAATAAAAGTTTTTTTTTTCTTTAAGAAAAGTCAGTTTATTTCAACAAAAATAAATGTCTCGAGATTTCAAGTACTTTTTAATCTATACAAGTCAAAACAAAATGCGTAATTTTTAATTGAAGATATGACTTAGATAACCTTGAAAAGACAATTATTAAAATAAAATTGAGAGTATCGACATAACTATGGCATTCCTCATTAATATTTTTAACTTTCTTATTATTTGGATGACAATTGGATAATTTAATTTTAATTAATCCAAATTAATCTATTAAAACTAATTATTCAAAGAATTAAGTTTACGTCAAGTTTCACGTCCAGTCGCCAAAATATTCAATTAATCTTTTATCGTTTGCTTTAATTTTAATTACTTGTAGCTTAATCGAATAAAGTAATGCTTAATTGAGCTAAAATGTTTACACGTATTTATTTTAGATGGTATATTTAATAAACGCCAAATAATAAAATGTATTAAAACTAATAATTGAATAAATTCAATTTGACTTAACGTTCCCTTTTGCTTATAAAATTTAAGGTATAAAAAATTGTGAAACCCAAAGTGTGAAGTTTGAAAGAAAACCCATGTTCAAAAAAATCGTTTTATAAAGGGTGTTCTGTTTACCGGTGTTATTTTATAAAATGAAATTACAGTGCTAAATAACTAAGACTCAGATCAGTTTTATCGCCCCAAGTTCGTTCTCGCATGACTCAATGTCGCCAAAGTTACGTATTAGTAACATAAGAATAATTCAAAACACTTTTAAAAAAAAGAAAGAAGCAATGCAAGAATTAACAGAAAAACGAAGGACATCACCCATACATGGAAAGTCTTGTGGTAATCCTAATTTTGGTCAGAGGGCTCTCATGTATGGGAAATAATTAGTTCATACAGGTGGTTCACTTATTTTGTATGAGCCAAGAGACCTCTTCTTCCATAGTGGACGGACAGGACAAAAAAGAAGTGAAATTACATCAGGAAAGATAAGGACATCCTTCCAGTCCATGAGCACTTCTTCTGGCATATAGGAATATTTTACCAAAAAAACCTACATATTTATATTCTATTACTCAAATTAAATTATTCAAATCAACAAAAAAAGAATTCGGAGTTTCTCCCGGCATTCACTTTGATTGTTATATTTATTCTCCTTCAATATCACTAAGTATTAAGAGATATTGTATTTTCTGTAGGTTCGTTACGTATATAGAAGTCCATAACGAACTATGAATTTTGAAAACATATGTATGGTCTCGAGGGTGTATAAACAACCTACTTAATGCTAAATCACTAATTTGTAAAAATTTATTTTAAATGATATGTAATTTTTAGACTTTTTCGTGATATTTTTAAAACTTTACATCTGCTAAATAGTGATTACTGCTGTAAGTCGCTATTTCATTATAATATCAACAATAGATAAGCACAAATAATTTTTTCGGGATCTTATAGAAAAATATATGTCAATAGACATTGGTCACCAGTATTGCATGTTTAGCGGATTAGTCCAGAAGACGTTACTTTCATACACATCGATTAGAATATAATAATGTAGCCAGTCAGCCGCTGCTTGCCTACTTGGAAAAGCAACGTTGCCCGAGGAACACCACGAGGAGGTCGGCTACTAATTGTTCCTCGAGGGCTGTCCTTCCTTTTATCAATCTCGATATAACACTTCTGGACAGCCCCCGGGATATCTTGCGACAACCCGTGCACTCTCACCCCTTTATAAAATTGGTCCTTCTGCCTTGTCTCTAGATCGGGTAAAATAGGAAAAGTGTCGTGCGTTGATGGGATGGGACGTGGATCAACGCGTCCACAACAAAATATCCGGCTCGCAGGTTGGAAAATTGAACAAAATTCAAAAGACTGTCATTTCAACAATAAATTTAGAAAAGGGATTGCCAAACAGAAAGGCTTTGATATCAGTGATTATTACTTAACTAAACACGCTATTCCAGCATCTGAAATCATGTAATTTTGAAATAATTATAGTAGCGCGCCGGGTGCCTTCCTGGAGGTCTTGACGGGTAGCTGGCCCACATTCGTGTGACACGTGGGGGAACCAGGGAAACCCCACGCGGCCAGCCCGATGAAGACCTTTCCACATCAGACAAGAGGATCTTCACCTCCCAGTTCGAAGAGCTTCGACGCTCGGCCACTGGTGGGGCCCTAACAGTGCGTTGGTTAATGAGAGTGGACCAACGCTGCCACTTTTCATGAGTCACACAACAATGTTTTTCATAAAGTTTTTTTCCACAACATATTCAAGGCATCCTCTCAATAATATCTATTTAAATCAATCAATCATCAAGCTTTAAATGCTTCTTATGTTTATAAAAGTATTGTTTTTATGAGTTTTGTTGTTGTTGTTAGAATAAGTTTGAGTGAATTAAAAATAATTGGAAAAAAGTTTTTTTAATGGTACGTTGAAACATACAAAATACAGTACACTTACTTATATGACTTGTATACTCATTTCTATAAATCAAAATATAATGTCTGTAATACAAAAATGTTATGGTAATTGAATAATATATTTTTATGTGAAGTGGCATATTATCATATGGATAGCTCCATTATTTTTTTTATTTAAAATTCCTTTAAATTAATGAGTAACGTCATTAAATTTCGCCGTTTATTTTATTTGTGAATTTTCAGAATTTCATTCGTTCTTTATTTAAATTAGTTTTGTAAATTACGTTAAAAGGAAGGTGAAACATTATTTTAAAATCAAATCATTGGTTCAAATTGAGACAGCTATTTACAAAAGGTTATAATTACACAATTTAATCATAGCCGAGTGAAAGCCAGCATATCTTATATGATTTGAGGAATAAAAATATTGCCTTATCACCAATAAAATGCTATTATTTGCATAATTTAAATAAAATATGACTAATTATAGGGTTTTGCGGTAATACAATAATCAATCATCATGATTGGAAATTTAATTTCAGATAAATAACTTAAAATATATTTAATCAAAACTCCTAATTTATATATAACTATCGCGAGTTTTTTGTAATTAAAGAATGGAATTTAAAGTTGATTATTACAGGACTTAATAGAGAAAAAAATATTCAAATTCCACTCACATAGTATACATTGCGTAAAAAAATATTGTATTACACATTCAATGTTTTTTAAATTCTACTTTTAAAATTTGGGTATATTTTCATGAAAAAAATGTTTTGGAAGTTAAATTTATTTGGTTGGATTTGTAGGTAATAAATGTAAATAATAGTTAAAACTTACAATATATCATTAATGCACATTTCTTTCAGTATCAAAAATTGCAAAATATTCTTACGTAACATTTGCATTATAAATAAAATTAGTGCTAAATATAGCTTAATGATAAGTAATGTATAGTAATAATTTAATATTTTACATTTTGATTTATGTGTTTTTAATTTTTTTTTACATAATTGGTACCTCATTGCTTTATTGTAGTTGAGCAATTAATCGTCAAATATATATCAACGTTCCTCTCCAAAGGATAAAAAAACATAAATCCAGCAAAATATTTAGAAAGGAGAAATCGTTTGTTGTGAATTCAAAAGTATTGGAAACATCTAATCTATAACTAAACGGAAAGGAAGGTAATTGTAAGGAAATTACAAACATTGCGGGAGAATCTCGAGATGTATTAGCATGATTGCGTGCTTAAGGAAACTGAAAAACATGTGCCATAATAGCGCTCAATGACGATTGATGTTCAACCGAATGATAAATTATAAATTGGCGGATTTCTTTCTGAGACGAGGTTTTTCACGCCAAAATTCATGCACGCCGATTCCTTTGTAAAGCAAAAATTCCGCAATATTAAATTGATTTGAAAACGGGACACACACCCGAATTTGGCATTGGAGGTCCCTGGAAAAAAGACAAAAATTACTTTTAGACATAAATCCCGGCTGTCTGTAAATCTCTGTGACCTCAATATAATATACAATCGGATGACATATTTATTTTTGACCTTCAAGATTAATATGTGCTGGATGTAGGTATAACATGGAGTTCAGCATGTATGAAATTTGGAATGAAACGTTTTATCACCAAAAAGTAAATAAATAAAAGATGCCAATCCGTATCCATCATTTCGTTTCTAATTATGACATTGTTTGAAAGCTTTCATTTTTCTGGTCAGTTGTTAAAATCCCACGATATTTATTTCGGTACTATTCCATTTCGCAGGCGCAAGTGATAAATTCGCCAAAGATCTTACAACCGACGCCAAACGAATATGAGTATACTGTGTGTTATCTCCGATAAATTCTGCTTAGCGAGAATTATGCCGGCATAATAGATAAGTACAATTATTTCTTGGTGGTAGTTATTTCCTCAAACAGTCTCGATAAAACCTAAGAAAGATTTGCATTTTCAATTTTTCAATCCATACACACAAAAAATGCTATTGTGTGCATAAGTTGGATTTACTGACTTATACACACTAAAATAATAACGCAAAAAGTAATATGAATGTCAACTTATTAGTAAAAATTGCTTAAATCCTTGTATATCTGTAATAAAGACGATCGTTTCTATTTTATTCATTTAAGTCTCACGCGCTTTTCGGTTAATTTTGTGTTAATGGCGCAGGAGCTAAATTTGGCTACGCGACGCCAAATTGCTGTTTTATCAATAATAACATGGCGAATTAGACTTTACTTTAGAAAATTACAATTCTTTTTTCAAAATCAAATATATTAAAAATGTTAAGACAAAAATTTGAGTAGCGAAAAACAGATTCAAGTTAAGAGTTAAAATATTAAATGTGTGTTTTAAAAAATCAATTTTCCTCTCAAGCATATAGGTGAAATAAATACAAGTGATAAATTTCGGATTCACAAATAACCATGCGTATTATTTATGGAAACTTTTAGTTGGAATCTAACAGTTATTTTAAATTAATAAAAACTATACTAATAACATCCCAATTTAAAAAAAAAATGTTAGTAGATTAGATTAAAATCGCAAAAATTGATACTTTTAAATTAGCAAATATCGCAAAGAAGGATTTATTGGCGACAACGCACAGACAATATATACTCTATTTAGCGTCGGTTGTATCGTTTTTGGCGACTTTATCGCTTGCGCCATTGGAATAAAAAAGAACCCAAAAAGTATTAAATATAGTTAAAAATTAAATATATGGAAAATTAAATTAACATTTTTTATAAAAAAAAACTTAAGAAAACTTCTGAATTTTAATTCGTTTTAAGAGATAAAATTGTGTGTTAGACATAAAGTATTGTTAAAAGTGTTTTAGCGACTTCTTTTTTGACTAATATTGGCTAGAGGAGACAACCTATGGCCAATACAGGAGCATATGAATAAAAAATGTCTGAATTTATTACGCGAATTTTAACAAGAGTTTCGTAAAATTAACTGTAAGAAAGTGTTATATAATAAGTTTTAAAAAAATATTTGTCCATGAGATAAATATTGTTTTGCCAGTGAAAATGCAGTTTAGCGTAACCACTTGGCGAGATTTGAAAAATTGCCAAATTTGGCGATTTTTATGGCGGAGCCTGAAGCCTTATTCCAAAGGGTTGCCTCGGCTAAAGCCACCTCAGTGGAGAGAAAGCATGGTAGCCGCAATGGGCAAAATATCGCCAAACAATTCCTGTCGCCAAGTGGTTACGCTAAACTGCATTCTAAACGTTTTGCCCATACGAAGGAAATATTTCTAACAGATTATTAAAATGTTATACGGTGAGTTTTTGTACTAAAATTAAGTTTTAGATATTATCGATTTCGTGCATCAAAATATTTTCAAAAGTGTAAATTGAATTGAAGAAATGTTATTTTATTATAACATTATTTGCGTTTAACATTAAAGAATTTGCATATTTTCTTTTTGCTTATCTATTGATATAAAGTACATTGAAATACACGATACCAGTTGGCGATGAAACTACAGTGTATTCCTCAGTGTTTCTAAATTTTTATTGAATAATATTGAGTTTACAAAAGAAGTAAAAAATGTATTTTAAATGTTACACATAATAAAAAACATGTATATTGAATGTGAGCAATTTTATGCATATTTTTCAATTCACTGGTCAAAATATTTAAGGAAATAGAAACTGCGCTGAAGAGAAATTATTATAATATTATAAAACATTCATCGAGCGAGAATTTTAAAGGGAGGAGCGAGGATATTGCTATTAATTATTAGGCGATGAAAAAAGAATTAATCACTCAGTGGACGACGCGCCTTAAGGATAGGTCTATCGGAGGTAGAGGAGCTCACCTGTGGACTTACTTTTTGCCTGGTTCGGATTTTACGCCGGACAATCAGGGGAGAAATTAAGGGACTTACTATTTTTGGAGATGGTTCCGTTTCCACCTTCTGAAAAGAAAGATTACAATTTGCATCAACAGAAGTATTTACCTTTTTCAACGCTGGTGGAGTCGTTCGAACCTGAGAAGAATTAAGGTTAAAGTTAAAGGGAGAACTTACCTGTTTTTTCAATTGAGGACTGGTGCTGGGCTGTAAAGGAATATTAGTCTTAAATGCGATTAAGTCACTTACTTTGGATCGCTTTGGACTTCTTACCTCGGGTATATCCTCCCAGTTCATGGGCTCCGACTCCTGGTAACCGTCACACTCCCAGTCCATTTCTTCCACTCGAACCTCCATGGTCTCCCAATCCATAGGTACGATATCTGAAAAGAGAGACTTACTTATATTTAGAGAGATATCCATAATTAATAGTCAATGTATAATATATAAATGTAATAAATATGAATATAAATTCTTAAGAAGCTACAAAAGTCAAATGAAATGAGAAGAAATACAAAATCAAATAAAGCAATTTATTATTTCTTATATCGACGAAATGTGATACTTCTGCGTTTTTTGGCGACGTATAGGAAAAACACCTGGCGCAACCTTACTTCTTAAAATCAGCAGCCAAACTGGCGAATTTCATTCAAATAATCGTATTCCATGAATTATAACCAATCAAATCGAAGAATTGTAAAGTGAAAGTTTAAGTACATAAAAAAGCAAGAGTTGAGTTGTTTATGATAAAAAGAATTATATGTATTATATCTTTCAAACTTCTCAGTAATGAATTACTTTATCTTTACCTAAATTCTTTGATATGGAAATTATCTGCTTGAATATTCCGGATAAATTGATAATTGAAACTTAGATGCAAAGCTGCGATTTCATTAAACATAAATTTTATGATTTGAAAAGAACCGAGTCACTTTTTTTAAAAGTTTGATTCTTTAAAAAAGATCAGTTTATATCTTAGACTTATTAAATTCAGACTTAGTCTCCTGCCTTATTGGTAATACAACTTAAAACTGACCCGATAGCGGAAACTGATGTAATTTAAATGTCTTGAAAATATTCACTGCCCGTTGTATGAAATTTAGAAAGAAAGATGCCACTGAATGTGTGGACTTCGTCATCCGATCATGTTTCTAAATGAAAGATTTAATGGTTGTGTGGGGAGCATCTTTTCCTCGTAAACAGGAAACATTTTACAGACCTAAGTATTTAAATTGGAATCACTGACCTCACATTTTAGTAAATAGTTATTCACTTATTTATATGACATGATTATGGTATAAAAGTGTAATAAAATTTAAAGTTCAACAGGATCAAATATTATTTTTTGCGTCAACATTTACCATTGAAGATTCATGCGCCTATTTTTAAGCTTGCCGTAGTTGTCTGGTACCCAGGTAACTGAAAAGTATCCAAATTATTTACAATACAACATTGATTCAAGGCAATTGCAAATCTGTAATTATGATTTTGATTCTAGAAGTGAATGAAAACTGACTTTTTATGTGCTCTTGTAATTATATCATGTATTAGCACCTGTATTATTTCCCTCACTATATGACAACAAATTTCTATTTTTAAATCACTTTTAAGATTTAAACTCTTTAACTGTTCTCCGTTCTGTACCAATGTATTTTAATATAACTGTTTTATGTTTGTTTAGTTTTGTTAAAAAAAACTGGTAATTCCCTGTTATAGCTGCGGTGTCAAATTTCGAAAACGCCAAGTTTGTTGCCAAACTCATGTGGCCTATCTTGCTCTGCAGCAGAGTTCTGCAATCTAGATTTTGTGGATCCCTAGGGTTTCCTAGAACTTTGAAAGGGCTTCCACAAGAATCCCTATTTTGCAGGGATTCCTCAAGTAATAAATGGGCAAAATTTTAGTAAAATTTTAATTTTTATAAAAAAATTGAAATCTTAAATCAGTTTGCTTGTAAAAATAAATATAAATACATATTTTATGGATAAAATAAAAGCTGAAATTTCGTAAAAGTCAAATGTTTCGAATACATTGATCGAGACACATTGGGTCATATATTAGTCACCAATATTTGGCTCTGCCGATATATTTCAAATTGATGTATATCAACTAAATTTTAGTTGAAACTAAAATTTAGTCAAGTTGATATCATGCATTTTTGGACTGACATTAGAAAAGAGTATTTTGAAATCGCTATAAGAGCTCTGAAACATCTAATATCATTTGTTTCGACCTATGCATTTGTTTTTTTATTTATAAAATATATTTTAGAAAACCAAAAAACTCAATTGGCTACCTTTCCATTCGTCATCTTATTAAGGTGTTTGTGTTGTGATAAAATAGTGAAATTATAATTTTTAAAATTTCAGAAGGATAAAACTTTGATTCTATTTTTTTTTCTTGGATCAAAGAGTTCGTTCAAGAAAATGATAAAATCAGAGGGTTCCCTGAAGTGTAAAAGAATGAATGCCTCTGCTCTACAGTATACATTGGTAGTAGTTCTGGAATTTTTCATGTAGAAGTTCTGTGTATTTTTAGAAATAAATGTCTTGACACAAAGTCATTAACCTGTTGAAAAAAAATTAAATATATGAATTGCGAAAGAGGACATAAGAAAAAGAAACATTTATTTTTTAGGAATTCTGTCATTTTAAACAAAAAAAATGACCAGGAAATGAAGAGGGTCATCTGCTTAAAAAAGAAAGTCAATAAGACAAACCATAGGCTTTAGTAATAAAAAAAGTAAGACTGAAAGCAAAAAAAAAAAATTCCATTTCAAACGAAAAAACAAAGGAAAAGTGTTTTCTGTAAACTATTTTTTTTTTTTTTTTTTTCAAACATTTTTTCCCTTTGTGTCTAATTCTTTCCTCTGTTTTATATTTTTTTATTTTTACGAAGGCTTTCATTTTTTCCCGTTCGTATCATTTTCTCGAATGGGGAAAATGTTATGGAAGAAATCGTTCAAATGGAGAAAAGAATCGTGTTTATTTCCCCCTTTCTCTAAGGATAAACTCGAAAAGATTCCATAGCTTAAAGAAATTTGTATGATTCTATGGCTTTATAATAAAGACATGAATGTGACTTAATTCTTTTACTTCACTTTGATTTTTTGTTGTTTTGAAAGAACTAATTTTCCCCCGGATTTGTTTTTTCTTTCCCTTTTCCATTTTCGCACATAGAGATATATTGACTTCTGAGTGAGTCATCTGTCGACATAAATGATATCGACAGACGCCCGAAAAAAGTAACAAAACTAATAAGAAGATTAACAAAATATCACAAAAATACTTTTTTATCCTTTGTATTAAATATGTTAAATTCTTTTAAAATCTTACATTGCATGTCAGAAAATTTTAGAGAACGGGAACAGGAATTTTTTTTATGAGTTAAAATTAAATATACGTAAGATCGCTTTGGAAATTGGCAGTCGATTTACTGGAATTCTCACAAACAATTCTTAACATTAATTTTTATAAAATTTGCTATATGTTTTTAATTTTAAAAAAATTCCCATCATGCAAAATACGCAACCAATGACTTTGATGTCCTTTTTTATAGCTTCATTACTCTCTTGATTTTGTACAAATAAAATTAAACTATTCTTTTTTAATTGCAGGTGTAAAAAAAGCCTTTGAATTTGTAATGAGTGATACAATTTTTGTCTTTTAAAATGTAATTCTTTTTCCTTTAAACATAACAAAAAGCAAAATTTAGAAAAAAACAAAAGTAATTTTGTCTTCATTTTCTTAATTTCTGGATATTTAAGTTTAAATACGATTAGAAATTTTTCCAAATATTTTAACATAAATATTTATTTTATTGATTAAATTTAAATAATTATTATTAAGTTTAGCAGGCTTTCTAAAACTGTTACTTACCAAAAAACTTAATCCACTTCCTGGTCTTATTTTGTAGCACAGGAATAATTAAATTTTGAAAGATTATTATTATTACTATTATATTTTAAACAGACAGTTTAGTTTAGATTTTTTTTATACATGTAACTTAAATTCAAATGGAAATGAAGCAAAAATCTAAGTAGAGGAGGTGCAAATCTAAATGCTTTGCTAAACTGCACAAAATAATTGTAGAATAATTTTGAATGCTTTTTTTATTTATTAACTCAATACAATAACTCTAAAATAAACTATCCGCCAACATTTAAGAAACAATTGTGTTCTAGGAAATGTTTGAAAAGTTCTGATGTTTTTCTTTATTTTAGTTGTTTGCATTCATATATTATTATTTTGCAGTCTATTTGAGAAGACAAAATACATTTGAATAGACATGTGCGAACAAATAAACATTTGAAAGAAGAATCAGCAAAAATATTTTATTCGTTCCACCTTTTTCATTATGAATGCACTACCGAATCCGTCTCTCTATTTTAATGAAATGCAGTATTTAGTCTTCAACAATGCAATGTAACTTTTCCAGTTTGACTCCCTTCCAAATTAACGCTACTTAAAGTGTCATAAGACTTTTCCTTTCTCTCATTAAGCAGATAGGTTTTCTCACCTACAAAAAAAAATAAATAAAATTATGCTTAATCTCTTGAGAAATCATTCACATCATTAAAAAGTTAAAAATAAATAATGTAACTAGTATTACTCCCAAAAGTGTCTTCAAATTCGCAGACAAAACATGAGATATTGGAAGAGGTGTAATGGATTATCCTTTGCTGAATTATTATGCTTATATTGGAATTAGTTGAAAAAGCAAGAATTGCTTATTAACTCATTCCAAGACACTAGGATGCGTACAACACCAACTTTCGGGATTTCAAGTCCAACTACCAATGGCGGTTCAAAAAATGCTTGTACTTGAAGATAGATGGTAGCACTAAGATACATTATTGTTACCATTGAGTCTGGCCATCTGTCAAACGGAGACGAAACATACTTGGCATTGATTCATAAGTTACTTTTTATTTTGTAGTCATTTAATGCCAAATCAAACTTTAATTGCAGCCGCTTTGAGTTGTCTTCGTCGGTGAAGCATGGATTCATCAATGTACAGCAGAAATGATGCAATAATCGAAACATTGTATGGCTTCCGATGAATATTTTCCAAAAAAGGCAAAGATGGAAAATTTGCTGGAAAAGTTAAGACGAAGAATTTTTCAGGCATTATGGTCCCGAAAAGAGTAATCAAGACTTTGATAGCTATCTAGTGCGTCAGGATGCTTTATAAAAACAATTCCATTTCAATGTAACGCACACCGTCTCTTGGACTTTATAAGGAATTAACGATCCTCGTAAATTTCGTCTTCAGGCACGGTGGCTTGTCCATCTACTTTGGCTTAAGCTGTATTAAAGCCTACGGTAAGAGAAGAAATCGCATATGCAAAATTTGCAATGTCTTAATATGTCTTTGATCCATGTTTTCTAAAATTAAATTGATAAATTTTATATTCATACATATAATGAAATATACGACTCACTCTCAATTCGAATAGCACCCTTTGCCGATGATGATACAAACTTCTCACCAATAAAAAAAAAGGAACTTAAGATTCAAGTTTATTTCATCTAAGTGAACAGAAATCCTCATAAGAAAAGAAATTTTTCATTTTTGTTTTCAAACAACAACAAATTTCTATATGTTCTCGTTGTGTTGCACTACAAAAATCTATATGGTAATCCTGTTCCCCCAAGAGACATCAGAGCAGACCATTTTGGATGTTACTACTCAATGCGGAGGGATTTCTGAGGTAAAATCTTGCAGACGGTTGTGGATCACCCATTCTACGACTAACGGAACGTACTGATTTCTAATGGCAGAAAACAAAATGTTATCTAACTCTGTCCACTACATGCCTCGTTCTTTTATAAATACCGTGTTCTTAAATTGGAGAGACTGGCTAAGCGTATAATTTCATCTGAATGCTCTCAGCACTGAAACAATTAATGAACGTTTCTCACATTCTAAGACACAATACACTTTTCTTTGGTTCGTCGCTATTTTATGTTAAACGAAAGCCAGAAATGAATATGTTTTTTTAAATCACTTAGAGCGTGAAAATGAGTGGTCGCTCATCTGGTAGTTCATTAGAAAAAGTTAAAGTATGGAAATAAAAAAGAAAAATCAGTTTCTTCTTCCCTCTATTGACACTGAAAAGCACAACTAATGTTTTTATAATTATTTCACTGGAAGCTCCGGTAATTATTCTGTAATGACTCTGAAATATCCTGAGCTTTAATAATGTATTTTCTATTTTTATATTTTATCGTTGGTTGAGTTTTAATATCTGAATACTAATTTGAGATTTTATCGTGGCATCACTTCATTGTGTTGTTAAAATTCTACGTCGTTTACATACGTTAGAATGTTCGTATATCTGAATATTATTAATATTCCAAAAAGAAAGAAAAACGATTGTTGCTCACCTTGATTATAAATTTGCAGAGATGTTATATGTTGTAATTATGAACATACAATTGCGGATTCAGGTTAATATAATTTAAAGTATGTTATTTATGAAAAAGGATTTAATTTGATGCAATTATAATATGTATTACTTTCCACTAAAGATTAATTTTATTAGAAACGTCTCCAAATGAAAGGAGGGTCATTCAATAAGTCCTTAGAAAATCCAAGAGATGGCCTTCGTATCATCGAAAATGATTTTTTATTGTTAGACACTAGACTGCTGTCTCAGTTTTTCGTATTCGTGATCATGAAGCCTTTCGCACCTTAAAAATTCTCTGCAATTGCTTTTCCCGCCCATGATATTATCCTCGCCTTCTTTGAAGCAGATTCACCGGAAGCAACCCGTTGTTTTCATTGCTACTTAGTGCATTATAATGAATCCATTTACAATCGACGGTAACAACTCGACGCAAAATGACGTCGATTATTCGCCGCATGAGGCAATAAATTTTTGATTTTGCAGCAAATGACTACCAAATCAAAGTAACTTCTGAATCGATATCAAATTCTTTCGGTTCCATTTAACAAAAGGCAGCACCAGTTTATAACAATTTACACCTTAATTATGTTATCTGGCTCCAAATACAAGTACTTTTTGAACCTCTCTCGTATGTATATATATCAGAATAAAACAAAATTTTACATACGTAAGTTTATTGGAAGAAGACCTGTGGAACCATTGCTGTGTGTGGGGCCCCATTTTCCTGTTGAAAAATGGTTCTTGGGAGTCCTACGATGAGTGGCAACACATGTGGCTGAAGAATATCACGAGCGTTCCTCTAGACTATCATGGTGCCATGGATCAATATTTAGGGGTGACCATGTGTCATATGAGATGGCACCTATCACACCAGTTGTGGGAGCGATGTGCTGCTGTACAGTATAAGGTCGATTAAGGCTTTCACCACGGGGCCTCCACACACATACACGTTTGTCATCACTGCCCAAATTGAATCTGAATTCGCTGCTAAACACGGCCTGATTCCATTTGCTTGTTGTCCAATCCCTTCGAGCGCGACACCACTCTAAATGAAGGTGACGGGGAGTGGGTGTCAATGGCAATACAGTAATGGGCTCAAAGATAGTAACTCTCCTCAACCCGGGTGCCTGGCGAGGCCCTTTGTCAAGGTGCTGCCTGTGGATGGATGATGGACAATGAGACAGTTGGAGCTATTGGTGCTTGTTGTATGATGTCACGGTAATCTCGTTTGTCGCGGCAGTCCTGAACTGGGTTGCCGTGTAACATGAGGCTCTCTTTCCGCTGATCCTAAAACCCTCCTAACAGTAAAATCAGAATGGCCTAGGTGGCGAGCTATTCGTCAAGCAGACCACCAGGTTTCCATCATCCCTATGATTCTTCCCCTCTCGAACTCTGGTAGTGGCTGATATTGTTTCCGATGGCAGCGTGATATCATTCTCTTGTTGTAAATCGTCCATCTGCAACAGATTAAATACACGCAAACAAGCTCTGCTTACCTGTTTTATAATCCAAGGAGAACGAAATTTAGCATTCCCTGGTGACATTATACATTGCTTTCGGAGAGTGGTGAAACGAATTAATAGATTCAAATATTCTGATATGTAGTATGAAAAGAACACAAATCATGATTTTATGTTTTAGGATATTAGTTTATTAAGGATTCATTAATGTCCAGATATTTAATAGCTATAGATTCAGTCATATAAATAGCTACAATATATTTTACGATACATTTGTTTTCTACGAGGATCAGTAAGACATCACCATTTTACAACGGTGAAAAGAAATCTTACATTGGATAAAATATTTTTTAATTCATAAACGAATTTCAATTGTTTTTCAGTAAAAAGTGCAATATGCGAGCTTAAGAACTTTTCATATATATGTTTTAAGAAATATCCACATAAATTTGCAAAAGAAAATGCAATTGATGTATCGGGAGCTGATGTCTAGATTGTAATGTACATTTATGTGTAAAATATAATTATAAATATTTATAATAAATTTACATTAAAAGACAAAGAGGATGTGATGGAAAACTTCGTTTATTTGCTTAGAGAGATAATGTACAGTTTCTAATGTACATTTTTATGCAAAATATATTTTTTTCCTTATTTTCAGTATCAATGCTGTATTCAATAATTTTTAAATAATTTAAAATAAGTTTATTTCCACGTTTTTAAAAAACACGGTAAACTATATTGCCACTTTATATTTATGGTGAAATACATCCTATATTTCTCGTTAAGCTGATTCTTTTATTTACTACACCCATTCATATTTTATTTTTAGTTTCAAGTCAAAATAAAAATATTTATCTGATTGTTTTTTATTCAATCTATTCATTTATCAAAATAACAATTTTTTCCTTAAATATGGAATGAGTTGGCCTTAATGAAAAGTTAAACTTACAGTTGATATTTTCAATAATGCTATTACTTATTATTATTGTAGTTATATTTATTATTTTACTTAAAATTTAATTAAGAACAGTATGACTTTATAAGAAAATAAAAGTTTTTCTTCTTTAAGAAAGGTAAGTTTACTTCAACAAAAACAGATGTTTCGAGATTCCGAGAACTTTTTAATCTATACCAGTCAAAACAAAATGCGTAATTTTTAATTGAAGATATGACTTAGATAACCTTAAAAAGACAATTGTTAAAATAAAATTGAGAGAATCTACATATCTATGGTATTTCTTATTGATATCTTTAACTTTCTTATGATTTTTATGACAATACGATCATTTAATTTTAATTAATAAAAATTAATTGATAAAAACTAATTATTTAAGGAATTAAGTTTACGTCAAGTTTCTCGACCAGTCTCCACATGGTCACCATATCCGTCATTTAATTATGTATCGGTTTCTTTAATTTTAATTATGTATGGCTGATATAATGTCCAATTTAATTATTTATCGTTTGCTTTAATTTTAATTACATGTAGTTTAACATGGTTAACGTAATACTTAATTGAAATAAAAAAAAATTACATGTATTTATTTTAGATAATTAATTTGATAAACGTCAATTAAAAAAATATGTTATTAAAACTAACTATTGAATAAATTCAATTTGACTAAACGTTCCTTTTCGCTCTTAAAATTTAAGGTATAAAAAATTGTGTTACGCAAAGTGGGCAGTTTGAAAAAAAAATCCATGTTCAAAAAACTCGTTTTTTACCGGTGTTATTATATTTATAAACAGCATCACTCACAAGACATAAAGTTACTCATCTCAAATTGTCTTTAAAATTAAATTTCTAAACAAATGAGTATTTTGTAAGAAGAAAATTCAAATTAACTGTAAATGAATTTTATTCAAATTATTTTTTTCCTTCAAAATTCAATGCGAGTTATATACTTAGGTGAATGATACCATAATACGAATTCCTATGAAATAGGAAAGAAACCTTTATGAATAAGGATTGGCTGACATACAGATAGTATACGACATAGGATAGCAGCGTAGAGTTCACGCACATTAATTACAGTTATTTGAAGTCTTTTGTCTGCAACGGTTCTTAATTCAGAAATTATGCCTCAGTGATGAAAATCAAGTATGGAGTTTGGATTCCAAATATCGTGTAGAAAAGGGAGGAATCTTTCCAAAGAAGACAATTTTGAAAAACGAACGAGTGCATTGGTCAAGACGCTCTGATAGGGATCACTTGTTATCTACCCACACAAGAAAACAAATAGACCAAGACCATGCCAAGACATCGCCCCCAACACAATAAGAGAACAAACTCTATGCTTCAGAGTCGGTAACAGGTAGACAGGATTATACGGATTTAAAGGCGATTTTAGAACATAAACATGGAAGGTGATTTGAAAGTGGGTTCATATAAATTCTTCGAACCGGATTACTTACGGCTGCCATTCTTGCGTCCATCCTCGTTTATTTCTAACTTATTGAAAAAGCCAGAAAAAACTGCGGGGAATTATCATAAATTCTTGAATAACCACTCAGCGAAATTTCTTCTGACCATAAAGCTCTCTTTGAACAGTTGAGGTGAAAACGAAATCCGGCCACTTTGGGATATTACTGTGGCCAACGATTGCTTGTATTTTTAAGTCAATATGCGTTTCATCTGTTGACTATCTTGATCCTGCAGCTTGGACATTCGTCCACTGTTGTGATTTTTTGAAAATCATTTTGCTGTCTTTCATGGACGTTGTCATAACGGCTGATTCTACTCTCTCTTTCACTCTTTATATATATATGCTGTATGATGGTGTTATGAATCGTACAAGAGAAGTCAGAAATGCAAAATTTGCAAAACAAATTCAAAACCATTGCATGGGTTCAAAAATTAATGGCCTCTGTTTTTGGGATCCACTATACACACGGCATTCACAAACGAAGGAAAAATTCAAATGAAGATGGTGTATTTGCTATTTGATAACGTACTTCCCCACGCATCAAATGTTACTTAGAATGTCTTGGACTTATTCGGTTGGGAGATCATCAACCGTCCCTCTCACAGCCATGATCTGATACCTTCAGATTTTAATTTTTTTTTACTTTGTAATGCCTGTTTTTCATTATTTAATTCACTGCCATATTTCAGTCTAATGTATTAGTCAACAATTACTGAACTCGAATTGAGATACATTTGAGCAAGATGAAATACTTAATTAATACACACTGAACTCTATATATAAGGTCACTCTTTCTCGAATCCCACTTTACTCGTCGATCCTACATTATGCTCTAAGAATGAAATTTCTGAGCTTATCTAATCACTCGCTCTGATTCAAACACTTCTCGATAACATCCGGTTCTTATCTTAGCCCTTTAACTAGAATTCGCATGAATCTCAAAAAGCTAAATTAGATGCTTCAATCCAAATTATAAATATTTGTCAGCAAGTCATTATCCTCTCTTTATTCTATTAATTATATTTCATTTATATATCATTATCGTGAATTTAATTAATTTCACTTCTATCATCATCTAATTAACCTAATCTAATTTCATTTTGGCTAGGAAGAAATTGTAAATTTATGCAATTCAGTTTTCTATAAAATCCACGAGATTAGTGAAGAGAAATAGCACAGCGTCACTACTTTTCTAAATCATTGAGTCGTTTATGGGAAGAATAAAGTTTTCGGCCACTTACGAGGCCCTGAGAACTATCAAGCAATGGGCCAAAAATGGAGTTTTTTTTTATTATTATTATCAAATATGAAGAAAGGTCATTCTTCAACTCCCAAAGTGTATTGTGAAGGGAGACGACTATGTCAAAAAACAGTATTTGATGTGCGTATATGAATCTGAAATTTTTTCAAAAACAAATTACCTTTACGATTTTTAAGAAATGGAGAACTCTTACTATTCAATCTTCGTTCTTTGAATAGTATCAAACCTTTAAATGCATAAAACATATTAAATAAAAAAAAAGTTGCTAGATTCTTTTTAACATATCATTTATACACTCTTTGTATAAAAAAAAGTATTCACCTCAAAGAAACTTTCTCCCGGATGAAATTAAAACAGCTAGAAATCTTGTCGTGTATTTCAAATATCCAAAAGCTCAACTAAGTAGGAAAGAAAATCCCTACGGACGCATCCTCGAATAATGTTGGTGTTATTTGGGGAAAAAATAAAGGTTTCTAGGGTTTCGGTGAAGACGGATCTCACGAAAAGGCCTCCATAAAACTTTATCCAGTGCCAGAGTAAATCTTGTTAAAAGATAAAAGTAGTTCATGTTTCTATCGCTTTAGTGTTCAATGAGAATTTTTCTCGGTAATCCTATCTTCTCTTTGAATCTCCGTAGTTGATACAGAAGGGACTATTGTAAAAGGAAAAGATATATTGTTGATATTTCTGTAATGCTCGAAACTAATATGGGTTAGATAGGTTGGTTTATTACTAGATTTTGTGTGAATATCACAATGTATATTTAGCTATAAGAATAGAGAATGCATAAATGTATAAAACATATTGTTAAAATTTAAAAGGTGATTATTTTTATTTAGTTTAGATTAAAGTTTATAATATTCCACATAGCTACACATGGGCAAATGTTACAAAAAACATCTTCCCTCCTATATTTTAAATTTTTTATTGTTTTCACACTAAGAAAAAATTCATTTTATATTTCTAGAATTATTATCATTAATGGGTTTTATTTTTTGAGCCACTTCAGTTTTTTTTAGCTGTATAAGTCATTCACTATTTCTTTTTTATATTTAACATTAATTTTAAAATTCTGTTTTGGTTTTTAAATTTCAATGCATAACTAGGAGTAAAATTCCTAATAATTGGCTGTTGTGAAATAAATGGTAATTTTACCGTTACTTTTATTATTTAAACATCAAATAAAAACTTATTTACATTAAAAAATAAATTTGATTATACAATATTAAAATAGTTAGAAAAGTATATATGGTTGTACATTCTTTAAAGGCATTTTATTAAATATATACTTATAAATTTATAAGTAAAATTTCAAAAAAAACTGAAATTTAATAAATAATTTTTAAAAGTTATTTTGTCTTATATTTGTTAGAAATCAGGGAATATTTTTCATGAATAATCATCCTAAATCATTTGCTAAGTTTTTGAAAAAATTGTGATTTTTTTATTATTTAAATCAGGATTTATTTTTGAAAAAAACAAAGAATAATTCTTAAAATATGTTAGTCACTCATTATTTGTCTAGATATATTAGAAAAAATTTATTGTTGACTTGAGTCGTTTAAATCAACAACAAAATGGTCACCCGATCACTTTTCAAAGAAGTGTATTTTCTAAATATTTTTTTCTAGCCAATAACTAAAGGCATGCATTAGGGAGTGAGTGAATCAAATTATCAATCCATTATCCCTTTGATGGCGAAATACTTTTTTTCGCAACGCACATCATAAAACAATTTTATGGGTTATGTATACATTAGTTTAGTTAAAGGGTACTATATTTTTCTTTTATAGTTTCAACATTTAATTTTTCTGAATATATATTCAATTACCAAAGGTATTTTTGAATTATATATTATTAAAAGTAGGAATGTAGCATGAGAAGGAAAGTCTATGTGTGTATCCCCCTTACTATTTCCTTCTTTTTCCATTCTCAACTTGAAAGAGTTATTAATAAGCACAGTCCAATTAATAAAAGTCACACAATGAGGATAACCAAGTTATTTCATTCAGATCTACGAATAATCAATAAATAATCTCTAACTTACTTTACCCGTGGCAAATAATCTTAAACGTATCTGATTAACTTTTAAATTAAAGTAAAGATTGTAATTCTTACCATTCCTATCAGGTTTGAGTTTATAGAAGAATTGATGATGAAGGTTTGAGTCATTGACCCTTTGTAGAATCTATCTGAACTCTCACCTAAAGCTCCTTACTTCAACGCAGGTGTAGTACAAATGTTTCGTATGATGAATTCAGCTCACGGTCCTTATTACTCCTCTAATTAATTATTAATATTAAAAAACTCCTCATCAATTGCTTCGCTACTTATATACATTTTCTTAGTTATATTCATTACACTTCACTAATTCTAATCTAATCTATATAAATCACGTTTCATTTGTTAGAAGATATTTTCAATTCAAAACATCACAAAAAGTCGCCAAAGTTTTAGTTGGAGATGAAAGAGCGATACAGCCTTCGTTACAAGAGGTCAACTAAAAAATATTCAATAAGCTATTTTTGATCGCATTTTTTAAATATATTTACACATATTAAATTAAAAATATTTCAGTTACTACTCACAATCTATTCTTCATTTTCTAACAAGCTCTTGATGTTTATATATGCTTCCAAATATCTAATTAAGCATGTTACATGATCAGTCAAGATCGCTGTTAAGTTTAAAATTTACCGACTTCATTAGTTTTATCTATAGGTTCATTGGTTTGGCTAATTTGAAAGTTTTCATTGAGAACACGAATAAAGTTTCATATTTCTCTGATTCGTTCTAAAATGCTTTTTTATAATAAAAGTATTTTCTGTACATATTGCTACTCTATTTATTGACATCTGAGGATTTATTTTACTTCAATATGCGTTTCAGGAAAAATTTCAAAAGTGATACTCACCTCGAAAAACTGACACAGTCAAATTTCATTTTCTCAAAAATTATTTAAAAACACCAATGCACGCACAGGGCACAAAAATGATTTTAGAATATTTAATGATATCTGTATTTTTTAACATAAGAATCAGAAACATCTCAACTAGCTCATATATCATATAAATAATACATTGTATTAATTTTACTGCATTATTTACGCACTTCGTTTAATTCTAGAGGTGTAACGCTGAGTTATTCAAATTGATTCATTCGATTTCAAAATTCAACATTTTCATAAATGAACGACACAGAATGATAAGTAAAACATGAATGCAAAGGGAAAATATGGAAGTGTTTGATATAACTTCCTTTAGTTACACATATATTGTCAATGCCATACGTAAATCCCTGCTAAATACTTTGTAAAATGTCAGTGAGAATGGCATGTACAGCAATTGAAATCCGTTGTTCAAATTGATTTGAGGTAATAGTGGGGCATAAACTTTATCTTTTTCAAACTCTCAAAGGAAATAATGTCATGGGGCCATATCATGTGAATTTGGTCTCCAGCTGAGTAACATCAAGCCATCTGGTTCACTGCAACTGATCCAACTGCGAAGTAGCTCCGTGAAAGCTTCTAAAACAACTTTCGTGAAATAGCATCACGAAGAACCATCTATTGTTCAAAATATAAAACAGTTTTTCTTTGTATTCGTGTAATTATATGTAGCTTGTTTTTGAAAATATTGAATTTCGATATCGGATGGATCATTTTGAATAACCCTGTATTATGTATTCATTATGAATCAGTTGATATTTTATTTCATTTTTTTCAAAATTATATACTTGAATTCAATAGATTTTAATATAAAGGTTTTTTTTTAACTGAATACTACAATAGATATAATTGCTCTTTTTAAGTAATAAATATATTTTCGATTCAATCACATTTATTTTGTTGAAGAAATAAGCTTAAAATCAAATGCATACATTTGAGTATCGGGTGAAATTCATTTTCTAATCAAACAGAAGTTTGAATAAAAATAGGAGTTTTTTTTTTAAAAAAAAAAAAGTCATCATCAGATGAAATTTTAAAAAACTATCGCCAAATAGATTACTGATTTACCAGCCATCATGACATAAAAGGAAAACAATTACCCAGAGGACCAAGACAAATTTTTTTGGGTGCAATACTTAAATTTTTACAGACCTCAAACTAAACGGGGTAATCTTTAATACTTTCACACTTTCCCCTTAGCTTCAATATGTGTTCTTTATACCAACAATTTAATCAAATGTATAGATCTTTGAGTAAAAATCTTAGCGGTGAATCGGAGAAAATCTGACGTTTCCAATGTAGCTTTAAATAAATCTTATAATAAATCTAAAACGGATTTTCTTGCCTTCTAGTAACAAAATATATTAGTGAGTTCGGCTTGAACCGGTCTTTCCCATACTTGACTCTACACTTAATCCTTCAACTGATGAACAGTTTCGTGAAGAAAAGCAAATTTGCTTTGATTAGGCTTAAGAGACTCTTATTTCGAAATTTGTAAATAGCTATTTTCAATGTTGGCAGGCTTCGGGACGATGGTAAAAAACTTTTCAATGTTTTTTTGAACTTTTTTCCACTCTCAAATCAATGGAAAATAACATTTTTAAGCTAATGAATTTTCAGGCACATTATTCATGGTAAGGAAAGGATTTGTTTTTCTTAGATGTAGCCCAAATAAGCTTATTGTATTTTGAAGTCAGAGTATTGTTTCTCTTTCTCTCTCTATGATGTTGTATGTACATTATCGCCATTTGATTTGTTGTTAAGAAAATGATTTTCCAGAAGTGTCTGTTCTTTCATTTTTGATAAAGAGATTTTTCGACATGAGATCCTGATAACAATTTGAATATTGATGATCTTTTAAAATATATATATCAGTTGTGTCGCTAAAGCAGAATGCGCCCCACATCAAGATAATACCTCCTACTTATAAGAAACAGTAACTTTTACATCGGCATTCGTGCCAATAATAGGGCCATCATCTAGACCATCCATAATGAATTTTCATCACAGAAGAGGAAAGTTAACCATTCATCTCTCCACTGCAAGTGTTTTAGCTCTAAGTAGAAGAAGTAGCTCTCTATGATGTGCTTTGGAAATTAATGTTTGTCGCATATTACGATAAGCATGATATATGCTTGCTTGTAAATAATGATGAACTATAAATCTGGATATGGAGATAGTTAGATTTTTGGAAATTTGACAGACATAAATTGTTTTTTCTGGGAGTAGCACGCAAAATTGTTTATTATGTCACCCAGATGTCCTATTTGGTCTCCCTGTTTACCTCCTAATTGTAGCTAATTGCAGATGTACCCATTGCAACAAGATATTGTATCCAAACTCGTTTTCTGGCAATGGCTCAAGAGCTGGATTCATTTCTTCGCCATAAACTTCTATTCATTCACTCGCTGCATCCCATTAAACTTCAATCTGTTGGTTTCATTCTTCCATGGTCAACAGAAGAGGTCCATCTGCGAGCCATATTTATTCTATATATATATATATATATATATATATATATATATAT